>JAVQJG010065415.1:0-22062 GCA_036024015.1 Craterocephalus amniculus | reverse complement strand
ATATATATAATCTTAAAAAATATATGTTGTAAGGGGATCACATGCCAGAACTAAGATCCTCAATTACTTCCATCGTGCATGGTCAAATTAAATCAAAATTCCACACATGCATCTGATTTATTCTGAATCAGTTTCACAGATCACATAATGTGATAAACTGGAATAAATAATTTACTGCATATGAAAAACTCTGTAATTTAAGCGAAACAAATACTCCAAAGATGGCTTTAACTCATGGTACATGGTACATTACCATCAAGTCAAAGTTGATAAAAGGGTAAATACATATGGTGACGTATACATAAAACGCAGCCAGCTTCACAGATCTGATTAATGCAGGGAGATTCTCGGCTGACCTATCTGGTTTGCACCAAGGCCGTATAGGACTGAAGTTATAGAGCCCCAAGGCAGTGGGCGTGTTTGTGTGTGTTAATGGATGACTAAGAAAAAGAGCTGCAAGTGTGTGTGTTTTTGTGTGCGTGAATATGCATATTTTTCTGTGAGTATGTATGTCTGTGAGCACAACATGCCCTGAGGCTGTGACAGACGGACTCAAAACCATGTTACGCACACACCCCACTGCCTCGCTTAATAGTGCATGAGATAAGAACATTTGGACTTCAAAATACCCCCCACGTCCCCTCTCTCTGCGGGAAGTTGAGTTTTATGGCCCCCCAGTTTAAGACAATGGCTCAGGAGGTTTGGACTGTAGAACGGAAATTCTGATTTGACAACTGAGAGATATTTTGGTGGGCTGAATAGATCTCATGTTAACACAGACAGATATGCTTCAAACTTCAACACCACTGTATATAAACACACATATACTTGCCTAGTCTGTGCACAATCATTCAACAAGCAAATTAAAGAGCAGGCATGTAAACGGACAGCTGTACACTGGCACAGATGTACAAGATACATTCCACATGGACGCCGTGAGACATAAACAATCTGCTACAGACACAAGCAAAGCAAAAATCCCACTACATCACACTGCAGTTTAATGCATGCTGCTCTGCCCATGATATTAGCTCTTTAGGTGAGGTCATCTGTGACAAAACTTAACAATAATCCATACAGCCCCAGTTCCAAAAATGTTGGAGCATTGTACGTATATATGATCTAGATCAAAACAGAATGCAGTGATTTATGAAATCACAATAGAGAATGTGATACATAGCCGGTGACAAAAGTGAGATATTTTTACCATTTTCCCTCTTCAAACAGTCCTGGACTTTTGGGAGAGAAACATCATCCCAATCTTATTTAATGTAGGATTCTTGCTTTGGTATCAATTGGGAAAGATCTGGACTGTATGGATTCAAATTAGTCCACCAACAGGACTCTTTATTTTAAGCATTATTTAATTACTCTCTTATTGTAGATGCTGTGTTTAGCATTGCTGAAATATGCAAGCCATTCCCTGGAAAAGTGGTCGATAGAAAATAGAGATGCACTTTTCAGCATTTTTAAAATGTACAATCTTCCACTTCTAGGCATAAATACACCACCATACCATCAAAGATGCAGACAACTGAGAGATGATGAAAGCTGGATGGCCCCCTGCTCTTCAGTCCAGAGAATGTGGCCTCTATGTTTTCAGAAAATATTTCAAATTGCAATTTGTCTGACCGTAGAACAGTTTTCCACTTTGCCTCCATTTATAAAGAGCTTTACCCCAGAGTAGACAGCTGGATTGTGGATTGTGCTCACACATGGCTTCTACTTAGCGTGATAGGAGCTTTAACCTGCAATGTGTTGCACGTATTTACAGACAATGATTTCTAGAGTTGCTCCTGAGCCTATAGTGATTTCTATGACAGAATCGTGTATGTTTTTTAATGTTGTCCCACCGGAGGACCTGGGGACCACATGGATCTAATACCTTGGCAGCTTTTTGATATATACTGTAAATAATGACATATTTCAAGTCTTCAGGTTTCCAAAATGAGAAAGATTATTCAGAAATTGTTTCACAATTTACACAATTTTTTTAGGTTGCTGAAGTTGGTTTACAGGATTTGTAAATCTTATTTATTCATATGCTACTTCATACAGTCTCCCATCATTTTTGCATGATTAAAAGACAAATATCTGAATACAAAGCTGAGTTAATCTTTTCTCCACACCTTCTCCACATAATCTGTCTAGAATTAGGATCTACTTTGCTGTACATTTAATTAATTTGTATCTCTGGAAGCTTGGTTTAAATTTTCATTTTTACTTTTGTGGTAAAAGAACTGCATTATCCCAATGAGAAATATGAAAACTCATCCACAATTCTCTCACGCTATAAATCACTGTCTTTCCTGAGTGAGTCAGAGGTAATCTGAGTTGGTAATCCATCTGAAGTCACAAAGTCTCACAGAGATTAAGTTACCTTGTCTAGTGATACTGCTAGATAGTGAGTAATTCATCTTTAGACGGAAGCAGTACAAACGCCTACGTAAAACACTGATCAACAAGCAGTTTGTGTAAAAAATTACCAACACATAGCACTTCATTGGCTGACATAGAAATACATTTTTCCACATTAAAGTAAATTCACGCCCAAGTACAGTAGTACAGAAAGGAAGACTGAGGACCAAAACAATAGCACACACATTCAGAAACAGAGAGAAAAGCCAGCCAACCAGAAAAACAACTAGGGATCAAGAGAAATAGTGAGAGGGAGAAGAAAAAATGACAGACACAGGCATCTCAACTGTGACAGGCCGACAGTACTGCTGCAAAGGAAAACTAAAACACCAACTTTGAGAAAGACTGCAACACACAGGGAGAGCGAAAGGAAGATTGGGGTGAAAAAGAAGACAAAGTCAAAGTGTAACTGGAGGGGAGAGAGAGAGAGAAAAAGTGGCAGAGGAAATAGTGCAAGCACAGTGTGAGTGTCAGAGCCTGCAGGACGACGACAGAGGCGTCCACACAGGCTGCAGGAGAGTGCATAACTCAGCGGGGATTCTAAAATTCTCCTCGAAGGGCACGGTCCAACAGAAAAAAAGAAAAACTCCACATGACAAGGACAACTTGTCTTTAGCTTACACTCTCAGACTGTGAAAGAGTCCATAAACTAGGCTGTCACTGTCAACCATCATTCCCGGTTACAGTTACTCTTTAAGCCATCAACTTTGTTGGTTTAATAGTTTTTTACTGGGTCAGTGAATACGATCAAATGTAATTTTCTGTTCAGTATTTCTTACAATGTATCTAAATTAGAAAAATCTGGAAACTGCGTTCACCTTGAATCAGATGGTTTATTTTTCGTCTTTCACAAGTTCTGACAGAATATTTTTAGATCCTTTGGCACCTTCAAGGACAAATAAATGAACAAGGTGACAGCATATTATCAGTCTAAGACAAGACTGAGTTCCACTGAGACAAAAGTCATACAAACACATGTCTAAAAGTCTGGCGCAGCACTTTCAAATGAATGCAAATTGATACCTAAAGTTTGAAAAATAATGTTAGCATTTGAGCCTGCCGTCATTGTCTCTGTCAAATTTGCATTTCTGTCCAGCATCGTTTCTGGCAGTGCAGAGCTGAATGAACTGGCGGTGAACTGAGGAGGAGGCTGGCTCGCACTGTCTATTGTGGGAAGGCAGCATCTCACTGCGTCTGTGTGTGATAGAAAAAAAATCAGACTGGAAAAAATTCATTAGATCAGAAAAATACAGATGCACAGAAGATGGGAAGGCATTGGGGAATGAAAGATGGAATAAGTTAAAGAAGGAAGCGGTAAAAAGAATTGGAAAGGATGACTTGAAAAGAAAGAGTAAACACTTATTTTCAAGCGTTCTTGTGTCCTTTATACTGAATATCTTTGTGTCTGAGTGGCTGCTGATCAGTGTGTCAGCAGATCTCATTACACTGCCATCGGCTGAAGACATCAGAGGGCTTTCCATGTAGCTGGTGGAGCACTCTGTGTCTATCTGCATGCAAACGGAGACTAACAGACACACAACAAACACAAACAGCAGGAATAAAGAGGCTCAAATAAACACAGAAACACTGATATGCATGAAACTCTTTTACACTTATGCATACTGTTGAGGCTGCAAGTGGATAATCTCTCGGCTAAAAAGAAGACTAACTGGTCCGCAAGGATTAAATTTATATGCAAGAATATTCAGCAGATTTTTAAATTAATTAGGGTAAGTCAACAGCATGGCAGGTTAATTTTGGCTGTCTAAAGAGGTGATATGAGGTTAGGTAATTTCTAATAAGTTTGTGAGTCATTTTAATTTAAAATAAAGGAAGTTGCATGTTAGCATTCGGAATACCCTTTAGATCAATTAGTGTTTACACTGGAGCAGGTTTGTGTAGAAAAAAGAGCAAATTGAGTTAGTTGGCAGGTTTTAAGCTTGATTGCAACATGGAACTAGTGCAGCGTTTCCAGGGAAGTTAGATTATTTTAGTTAAGGACATAAATATTCATGAAATAGTGATGGTTTCGGTTTCAGATGCTAAACTCGCCATTTATTGATTTCCAGGATGGGACTTCCAGTCTGTGACAGCTATCTAAAAGCTCCTGTCTGTCAAAGCGTGTAGGATGAGTGGCTAATGCATTATTGAAAGCATGATTCATGCTTACTCAGCTCATAAAGTCTTAACCTCGTCCATGAAGAAATCGGTGGCTGCATGTCATTCAGCACTGGATGGTTGCATTCTTTCAGTACAGTGGTGAAGTGTTGTAACCATAGCCGCAGGCTATACACTAAATTTGCTGTGTGGGCTGGCTCTGCAAGTGTGTGTGATCATTTTAGTGTTTGTCAGTGAACCCCACACACATACAGTTCACTTAGTTTGACTCTAAATCTAATTTTATTCAGCAAGGACATTTACGAGTAGCATGAATTTGACCTTGTGAACTGGTGCTGGCAACACAGGACAGCACTGAATAGTTAACAGCTGACACACATTGGCTAGATGCATGATAATTAGAGCAGGGCATGACTTCGCCTTATTCAACCACTTTCCCACCAAAGACACACATTGGCCATTACACCTAAAAAGAAACATATCAACCTTTTCTCTCTCCTGGACTTTTATGAAAGCATTTACTTGGAATTTAAAACGTGGATATTTTTGACCTCATACGAATGAGATGAACTTGCATGAAAAAAGGATGATTCCTGGCAGAAATGGTGAGCCAACAGTTGTGTGCGGTGCCATGTTTTACAAGAAACTGGGCATGTATCTACCAGGGTCCATCTTGCAGGCTGTTTCTGACTTGTAACTACTACATTATTAAGAGTGAGACATTCACTCGGACTTATTCAGCCCATTTCCAGGCACTCAGATTATGCCTCACACTGGAGTGGAAAATAGAGTCAATGCAGCTACTTTTACAGGAAGGCTTACAGTCTGAGGTGTAAGCTGCCTCCAGGAAGCGCAGCTTTTTACAGATACCACCATCAAAATGTCTCATCCATTTGCAGAGATTCCTGTATATAAATAATATTAAACAGAGTACAGAAAGATAATACATAATGGTGAGATGTGTCCTTTTTTCCCATGTCTAAATTCATGGTTCATTTATATACCGTGATAATTATAATTATATACACCTTTTGTACACTTTTTAGTTCTCCGGGCTCCTTTAAGGACATTTCAAAGATCTTCTTTGGATTTTGAATCTCTTTTGTTCTGCTCTCTGTCATGATGACCTCACACTGTTTCAGTAAGACTGAGGTCTGGGCTCTGAGAAGGATTCATCACTTCATCACATCTGTCTTTCAGTCCAGTTTAGTATACCTCAACCATTTCTCCCTGCTTATCTTCTTTAGAAATGGATTTTTGATTGCAGATCCAGAAGCATCTCTCAGGGTCCTTTGCTGCTTTGTTAATTCTCGGGGATCACTTGCAAATACTATTTATCTGTTGTGGACCGGTATTTTTTTCTTTCATCCTCCCAATCATGCAGTTTTACACAATGCACAACATGGTGAAATAAGACAGGTTTTCAGCAAAGAGTTTCTTTTTGGAATCATCTTGTTGCTGTAAAATTACCATTTATGACAAACTTGTTACCTTGGCCAGATTCTGGTTAGTTTAGCCAAACAAATCAGAGTACCTGCTAGTAACAAGGTGTCCAAATGAAAGTGTATGAAATTAAATCACAAATTTTTTTTCCCTCTCTGAAAATGATCAGGTACAAAAACTAAAGTGAAAGAGATCAGAAAAACACTCATTGCATAAAGAAAACTCTGAAAGACCTTCAGAAAGCCTGTAGGACTATAAGCCATATTAAAAGATTGTAAGTGTTGTTGCTTGGATGAATACATCTGACATTTATACAGGAAAAGTAGAAAAACAAGACTATAAATGTATATTTACAAATGGGTGTAGGTGACATGTTGGCAAGTGTGGGTGCCTGGTTGCTCTAACAGGCTGTCTGTGTGTTAGCTGTTATCTCTGAGATGTTGCAGATATCATGAACCTTCACTTTAATCTTGATTTCATAGTTAAGAAAAATCTTGTGATGGACCTACGAAGGCAGAGAATGGGCCAGAGTTACATGTCTCTTTCTTTCACAAGACATAATCTGACTTATCACACCACTTCAAGCTAAGCTCAAAGATATAAGAGTACTGCAAAGGAGCAAGATAATTCTTTGTATCTGCCTGCTCAAATAGTGTACCTCCAACAGGGTAAGCAATGTATCAGTTAAACTCACAATTATATTGTTTTCTCTTTGCAGGAGAAAATATCTGCAAGTTAATCAGAATAATATGTTTAACCAAGTTAAATAAATGAAAGAAAACTATCAAAATAATGACAGAAGTAGTAGAACCTCTTAACTGACACTTCTAGGCCAGAAGGATTAGAATTTGGGTAAATTCATTATATTCCTTCATGGTTTTCCATCAAATTCATAGTCATTCTCATCTCCTTTTGAAATGGTTGATGTTTTCTGTGATCATTTAGTGTTGAAAAGTAAATATAAATAAGCACTGTCAAAGCATTAAGTTCTCAGGATATCAAAACATGCCAGTTTCAAACTGAAATCTAGCCTTTAATTACTCCTTCACTTTGCAGACTTTGGCTGCAACTTTGCTGTTATGGTTATTAAGCTTTATTTTGTGTTTAACTGCATTGTAACTGATACATGAGAAAGATTACTTTCCAGCTGACAGAAGGATTTTCTCGAAGGGAAGTAGGAAAGGTGGCACGAATACATAGAAGATTTGGTTAAAAGTAGAAAAGTAAGGAAAGCAGCCCGCCTCCAGTCTTAGTTGCCACATTTCCTTCAGTCACTGAATTATTCATAACCTGAATTCATGAAACAGGAATGTTTGTTCACACATCCAGTAGCGGTTTCATATACTAGGATGAAATGGCAATGTTTTCTGTCAGATGGGGTCACATCAGCTGCTCTGAACATTACAGCCACAGCCTTTGACAGTTTATATTTTTTCTTGTCCTAACAATGTATCTTTGATCATCTCAGCCTAACCGTGTACCTCTCGTTTGACTGTCGTTACCATCAACAGATAAGCGCCAAGTGGAAAAGTCAGCGTGGAAGCAGAAAAAGGAAAATACTGTGAGAAAGACTGAATATGAGAGGATTTGAATTGAGGACCTTTGTCAGGAATTAAACAGCATACACTAACCCTCCTGCCTCTGTCCAAAAACTTTTTTTCTGAGTTACAAGTGGCAGTTGATAATATTCTCAATATCAGTGAAAATCCTAACAATAGCAGACAGGAAGTCAAATCACAGTAGAGAACTGAAAAATGCAGCTGTTGTATAAGCTTATGCTTATGTTGTGAAATTGCATTGTATTTCTCTAGAAACCAGGAAATAACTATTTTATGGTCTGTCATAATAATGCATTGGTTAAATGAATTTAACAATAAGATAATGATGTTATACATCACTGTCTTAAACCACAAGTGAAACGAAAGCTGAACAATGATATCACAAATCCAAAAATCCCATCCAGCCTTACTGTAGCCTTTGCTAATCATTTTCAAAGCAAAACATAAAGCATTTCACCAGGTCCTTGCTCTCAGAATCTATAATTGCACAATAATGCCACCATCCCGCATATCAGAGCATCTCAAAGCTTTTCGCAAAAAAAAAAGTCAGAATGCAAGCTAGTTCTTTTGCACTGTGTTTTGGTGCTGTTAAAGGCAGATATTACATTTCATGACAGTGATTACATCACTTCAGACACCATGTATGTTATTTCTACAAATTCTAAGCTTTTTGTGTGTCTTTTTAAGTCATGCAAGAGTACATGGAGGGTTTAGAATTAGGAAATAGGAAAATCAGGAAATTATGAAGACCCGAAGACCCCAATGACACGAAAGAAAATTAGACCTTCGTTTCCCTCGCCCGGACACGGGTCACCGGTCACCGGGGCCCCCTCCTGGAACCAGTCCTGGGTCTGGGGCATGGGGGCAAGTGCCTGGTGGCCGGGCCTTAGCTCATGGGGCCCGGCTGTGCATAGCCCGAAGAGAAAATATGGGCTCCCCTTCAGGGGAGGCCCCCCTCCCGTGGACCGATCACCCGCGGGAGGGGCCATAGGGGCGGGGTACAGTGTGAGTCAAGCGGCAGCCAAAGGCGGGGACCCTGGCGGTCCGATCCGCGGCTGCAGTGGCTGGCTCTTGGGACGTTGAATGTCACCTCTCTGGGGGGAAGGAGCCTGAGTTGGTGCACGAATTTGAGCGGTTCCGGCTAGATATAGTTGGACTCACTTCGAAGCACGGCTTGGGCTCTGGAACCCGTGTCCTTGAGAGGGGCTGGATCTTCTTCCACTCTGGAGTTGCTCACAGTAGGCGCCCCGGCTTGGTGCCTGTGTGTTGGGGTTTACCCCGGTGGACGAGAGGGTAGCCTCCCTCCACCTTCAGGTGGGGGACGGGTCCTGATTGTTGTTTGTGCATATTTACCAAGCGGCAGTTCAGAGTACCCACCCTTTTTGGGGTCCTCGGAGGGCTTGTTGGACAGCACTTCTTCCGGCGACTCCCTCGTTCTGCCGGGGGACTTCAATGCTCACACACCTTGTTCAGGCATAAGAGTGTCTATATGTGCACCTGGCGCCAAGACACTCTAGGCCGCAGTTCCATGATCGACTTTGTTGTTGTATCGTCGGATCTGCGGCCGCATGTCCTGGACACTAGGGGGAAGAGAGGGGCGGAGTTGTCAACTGATCACCAGCTGTTGGTGAGTTGGCTCAGATGGTGGGGGAAGATGCCAGTCAGACCTGGCAGTCCCAAACATGTAGTGAGGGTCTGTGGGAATGACTGGCAGAGTCTCCTGTCAGAAGGAGTTTCAACTCCCACCTCTGGGAGAGCTTCAGCCATGTCCCGGGGCAGGCAGGGGACATTGAGTTCGAGTGGGCCGTGTTCCGCGCCTCCATTGTTGAGGGGGCCAACCTAAGCTGTGGCTCTAAGGTCATCGGTGCCTGTTGAGGCAACATTCCACGTACTCGTTGGTGGACACCAGTGGTGAGGGATGCCATCAAGATGAAGAGGGAGTCCTATTGGCCCTTTTTGGCCTGTGCCACTCTGGAGGCAGCTGATTGGTACTGGCAGGCTAAGCGGGCCGCGGCTTCAGCGGTTGCTGAGGCAAAAACTCAGACATGGGAGGAGTTTATAGAGGCCATCGAGAACGACTTTCGCACAGCTTCAAGGAGTTTCTGGTCCACCATCCGGTGGCTCAAGAGGGGGAAGCAGTGCTCCGTCGACACGGTGTACAGTGGAGATGGGAGGCTGCTGACCTCGACTCAGGACGTTGTTGGTCGGTGGAAGGAGTACTTTGAAGACCTCCTCAATCCCACTAACGCGTCTCCAGAAGAACGAGCAGAGCTGAGGACCTGGTGACGAACTCTCCTTTCTATGGAAGAGTGGACCAGCTCTATACCCTCTCCAGGGTCCTGGAGGGGGCATTGGAGTTTGCCCAACCAGTCTACATGTGCTTTGTGGATCTGGAGAAGGTGTTCGACCGTGTCCCCCGGGAAATCCTGTGGGGGGTGCTCCGGGAGTATGGGGTACCCCTTGGTGAGGGCTATCCAGTCCCTGTACGACCGGAGTCAGAGTTTGGTCCGCAGTTCCGGCAATAAATCTGAGTTGTTTCCGGTGAGGGTTGGAGTCCGCCAAGGTTGCCCTTTGTCACGGTTTCTGTTCATAACTTTTATGGACAGAATTTCTATGCTCAGCTGAGGCGTTGACGGGATGCGGTTCGGCGTCGTCAGGACTGGGTCTCTGCTTTTTGCGGATGACGTGGTTCTGCTGGCTTCGTCGGGCCGTGATCTACAGCTCTCGCTGGAGCGTTTCTCAGCCGAGTTTGAAGCGGCCGGGATGAGGATCAGCACCTCCAAATCTGAGACCATGGTCCTCAGCCGGAAAAAGGTGGTTTGTCCTGTAAGGGTCGGGGGTGAGGTCCTGCCCCAAGTGGAGGAGTTTAAGTATGTCAGGATTTTGTTCACGAGTGAGGGAAGGATGGAGCAGGAGATCGATAGGTGGATCAGTGTGGCGCTGCAGTGAAGCGGGCTCTGCATCGGTCCGTCATGGTGAAGATCAAGCTGAGCCAGAAGGCAAGGCTCTCGATTCACCGATCGATCAACGGGTCTACCCTTACCTATGGTCACAAGCTTTGGGTAGTGACCGAAAGAATGAGGTCGCAGGTACAAGCGGCCGAAATGATTTGCCTCCCCAGGCTTGAGGTAGAGCCACTGCTCCTCCGCATCGAGAGGAGCAAGATGAGGTGGCTTGGGCAACTGGTCAGGATGCCCCCTGGAAGCCTCCCTCGGGAGGTATTCTGGGCATGTCCCTCCGGGAGGAGGCCTCAGTGCAGGCCCAGGATATGCTGGCCTGGCCTGGGAGCGCCTCGGGATGGAATTACACATCTAGAGATTCACATTGCACATTTTTAATTCTTTCAACCTAGAAATTATTAATTTTCGCTTGTTGCCCCTTTAAATTATCCTTACCTTCTTACATAAAGTGTTAAGAAGAGGTGTCTTAGCCGTTTTTGATGACCCAACATAATCTAATTTCTTCAACAGAAATATCGGAAAAAGTGACAGAAAACTGCTTTAAAAAAGTATTTATTTTTTTTTTAAATAGGGGTGAATAGTAGGCCCTATTCTGCACAACGGGTAAATATGCCCCTATTTACCCGTAGGGGTAAATAGGGGCATATAATAAATAAATGTTGCCACCAATGATTCCCTGACTCCATCATATCATTATACCACAGTCAATGACAGTATTAAAGTGCACCAATATTGATATCACTTAACTGTGCCTTCAGTTTGTCAGCTTGTGTTCATCCTATAATGACGCGTTTATGTTTGTGTCTCTAAAATCCCTGCTTTGTAATCTCTTAAACACCAGACAATAACAGATTTGTCTGTGATAAAATCCTAGTCTTTACACATACGTCTGTGTTACTACCCAGCAGGTCTATAGCCTTATATAAATGTGTGTATGTGTGTGTTCGTCTGTGTATTCATGCGAGTATCCTTGATGCATGCCTTTCCCTGTGTGTGTGTATGTGTGCAGCAGATTTAGTTTTGATAAAACCCCAGTCTTTAGAGGGATTACTAGTCCATTCCCAGACAGCAACATGCTGTGCATTTATGGAGGTAATAAGATGATCTGTAATGGACAGATAGGCAACTGGCTAAAACTGTTATTGGAAATTGTGTCCCTATATCTATACCTGGGCGAGGATAAAAGAAGAGTAGAAAGCAATATCTTCAGAGGCAGTTAGACCTGCTGCGTAACACACCGTGTAAGCTATCATCCCCTGAATTTTGATTTGGCGCTTACCTTTATGTGTTTTCCCACTGATTTGTCATGCACTCGTGTGCAATTTGGTTTTGCCCTGACTAAAATCCCACAGGGCAAATGTGCTGTCTGCATAGAGTAAAAACCACAAATTGTGGCACAAAATCCAGACATGAGCATTTAAACCAAAACGCAGAGTAGCTAAACAGCAATCTAACTCAAGTCCTGCCCTGATTTATCCTTGGAAAATTACTGTGACAATTAAATGTGTTTACTGTATCAGTACCTTTTTATCCTAAAGTAAATCCAATGTGTTTTATTTTGATCTCATTCACTCAGCCAGCTCCTTCCAAATGACTTGCTTTGGGTCTGTAAAACTGGGTTGAAATCTCTCAAAAGATCATGTTAATGGATGCAGATGGAGTAGTTTTCAGGTCAAAGTACTAAAATAAATTGGTCAATTTATCATTTTCTAAAGACCTGCAGTGAACATCTTACCCCAACATGGTACGCCATATTCCAGCAGACATTAGACACACATGCACTGTTGCATCAGTCTGGAAAATGTCTTGCGTTGTTCAAGCTCTAAAGAAAACATGTCAAAAAGGAGTGTAACAACTATTGTCCTACGCTCTAACTTCTGTGCTGACGAAATCAATCAAAAGTATCATCACATGTTGTGTGTCCCAGCCAGCTCTGTACAAATCCAACCCTTATCAGGTACCCTGTGTGGGTGGGTGCAGCACTGAAGATACACTCTGCCAGCTTGTCTCTAAGGGTACAAGAAAAAAAGCATGTGTCATAGTGATGTTCATTGACTTGTCCACCTTCACCACAGTCAAAACAGTTTCTCCTAAATGCAGCAGTTGGGCTTTAATCCCCATCTCATTCACTGTTATCACTCCTTCCTCACCAACAGACAGCAGCTGTCAAGGGTCAATGGCACATGCTCCCTTCTGGTTGCAAGGGAGTCACAAAGGGATGTGTGACCTCACCGTTGCTGTCCACCATCACCAATGACTGTGTTACCAGTGGGGAGGGGTTAAGGAGACTAAGTTCTTTCTGAGCCAACAGTAAGATGTATCACAGCAATATGGCGGTCCAGTTTGGCTCTGTGGCCTCTCTGTCCAGTCATAAGTAGTGAGTCAACCGGTGGAGAGGTGTTTCTTTAAGGGCTGCTCTGTGCACACCCTTAGACTTGCAAATAAGACAGCTGCAGATCCCTCTTATACCCTCGGAGTATCAGCACCTTTCTACAGGAGGTATAAACATTCATTTATCCGCACTCCATCACACTGCTCAGTCAGTATCCCCGTGCTAGTGTTCTATCTGTGATGGATTTTGATGGGTACGTTTATTAAGTGGGTTTTTTTATGGATTTCATGATTTTCCAAATATTTTGATGGATATTTATAAGCTCTTTGTTTTTTTTTCATATGAATGCAGTCTTGTACATTATGATTGCTTCTCTTCTCTTCTCTTTTTCTCTTCTCTTCTCTTCTCTTCTCTTCTCTTCTCTAATCTTATCATCTCACCTGTCTGGGACCAGCTCACCTGTTATCTATGTCTTTTTAGAAGAAAATAGAATGACATGGCAAGCAAGATTACAATAAACTGAAGAAAGGGTGATGTGAGGAGGGGTATAAAGCTTCCTATCTGCTTAATTCTGGCTCTTCGCATCTCTCTGTTTAACTGTTTGTCTATAGATCCTCTCTGTCTTTTACAGTACATTCTTGTTTCCCTACTCATCGTTTACCCCTGTGTCTCTTCTTTCAGGTTCATCTTCCTGCCATGTTCCATCTCTCTCGCTCTCTTTCTCCTCCTTCGAACTCTCTGACTTGGGCACAGTCATAAAGAAATAATTTATTCCTGTCTCCTAGTGCTAGTGCATATTAGCATGCCAAGAGAGCACGTTAACTTATCTCATGGTTACAGGCGCTGAGTGGTAAAACTAAGCTTTGATAGTTTGCAACAGGATGACCACATAATGCCTGTAGCTGTGAAAATTAGGACTGTCGTCATGATTAGTAATGGTGGGGCCTAATGTTTAACTGCACTGTAATTCACTGTACTCTACCCACAGTGCTTTATCCTGTGAATTACTCTCATGCACAATAGGATGATCATCCTAAATTCAGTTGGTGGGAAAATTTTAAAAAACAAACAAACATAATAATTGCTGCTGGATTTTACAACTTGCTCATCAAACTAATGCTTTTTTCTTTTTCTTTTTTTTCCTTTTTTTTTTTCGTAAACTCGCATAGTGTCTGGAAACCCATTTGGGAAGCTGTTCCTGCTTAAATATCCGAATCAAAATATCTTTAACCATCTGTTAGTACTCATACCAGAGCATCAAGCACAACCTATCAGAGTGTAAAATACTGTAAATTCAATAAAGCATGATGTACAGCAGCAAAAGGGCTGTGTGTATGTATCAAATGATGTGAAAAAACAGACCGGACCATAAATGGTACTTGTTGTCATTTTGCTGTTCAATGAACCAGAAATAATAGCTAGAGTACACATAAATGTATTCCAATGAATTCTCTGAGAGGCTACATGCTGCAATGGTCTCAAGCTGCATGCATTGAATGACACAAATAAACCTGATAGCTTTCCTGAGGCTGACCATGGGTTTTCTGTGAGAATTAGGCTTATCGTAGTGATTGGTTTGTTGAGGCGTCATGTCGTATTCAAGTCCAATAAACTTTGCATAACATCAATCCAGTTTACAGACACGTTGCACCGCGCAGTTCAATAAATGGATAAGAATAATGCAGATTGTTATCCAGTTTTATTACACCCAGTTGGGTTTATTTCATTGAGCCAAAGGAAGACTATATTTCTAAAAGGCAGTCAAATGATTCACAGCTCTTATCAAACTTCAGCAGAAAGAGATGGAACTTATTATTAGGGTAATAGCAAATAGAGATGGAGGGGAGATTACGGTGACAGATGTGTAGTTGTTAATATGCTGCATTGAAAGAGAGGGTGTAAACCATTACACATTTTAATGAGTATCCCAGCTTAGATGGATATCAAGGACCGTTATTTGCTGCAGATTGGCATTTAACGTTGTCCCGTGTAACTCCGAGGATTAGGTTTAGATGTAAAGCTCCCAATACTGCAGCCATACAAAAATATTATGAGCTCTCATAAAGCAGCCAGCAAATGGCAAACATTGGGAATAGAAGACTTAATAATAACATTACTGATAAGCAGTGTAATTACGCTCCACAGTCCTACAGCGGAGTGTGTGACAGCTATGAGCCACTGTCTCACAATCTATGCTTACATTTTGCATTACATGAAACTGTAGGCTGATCGCAAAAATTCAAAGTGATGTTGCTTGAGGATATGCGTACGTTTTATGTTGTGCATTATGTGAAACTCATGCAGATCACATTTGACCCAATATTGTCAAACAACTTTTATTTAGCCATTTAGGCTTAAAAATCATTGATTACATCCTTACAAGTTTGCATCTTCTGAGGGCCTCCTTACACAAAAAAGCTGTGTAAAATGCTGCCCTCTTACAATATTTTTGCACTTTTATTGTAATACTTCCAAATTTGTGACATCTGGATAATTTTCCCTACATGTAACTTTTTGTTGTGATGATGCCTTACACAATGAAGCTTTTGGTACAGTAGGAGAAACCATAAAGAGCATTTATGTTAAACCTGATGTTTTTTTGTTTTTGTTTTGTTGTTGTTGTTTTGCATTTAAAAATGTATCACCAGTGTAGTGGATTTATCAATTAATATTCTACAATGAAAGTTTATAGATGGTGAAGAATTTTTAAATTATTCTGGAAGGAAAATCTAATCAGATCCACTTGTACATTGCATCAAAAAGGGAAATTAAAGGGAAAATTGCATCAAGCTATTAATAAAAAAAAAGCCCAGATGAAATATGTAAGCTGTGCAGAATGTGTTTTTCCAGGCAATGTTCATTTCAAACCCTGAAATACCAGTGAGGCAAAAAGGTGCAATCCTAAAGCTGCTGAAGCATAAATTGAGGTGAGACTCCAAGCGTGTCTGGACTACAGGTCAAATAAAGTCCTCTGCATACTCTACTTCTCCTCCTTACTGATGTGTTCCCACCTACTGAAGATCCATGACTCATCAGCACCCAGTCGACCACTGACCTAAAACTACCACCCGTGTGTCACCGTGTCAGCTGACCTGGATTCCCACTGATCCACTTCTTTCCAAGCTGTGACCCGTGTTTGTGCCACACAGCAGCAGGAAACGGGTAAATGTCATATCTCTGTTGGTCTCAAATCTTTCTGGTCAGAATTGCAATGACAGAGATGCTGAGAGGTACCACTGAGTTCACCTATTTGATATTTTGAGCCGGTGTAAGAAAATCATTTCCATCTCTTTAGCATCTGTTTTGTTTTTTGTTTATTTACTTTAAGATAAAGTAGCCTCTGCAATTTTGTCAATGTAGTTCTTTCCTAATAAGAAAAGTCATCTCTCCCATGCATTCATGTTGTTTCATGCAGACCATTTTCCCACAGAGATGAGGAATTCATTCCTTAGCAGACATGGTGAGTTACCATCAGAGCGCCTAGCCACATCCTCATGTCTCTGCCTCGCTGCTGCAGAGTAAAGCATGGCAAAAATGTGATGCTGCGGGACCATGTGGGCTGCCATGTACAAAGAGAGCCGAGAGGGGGAGGAGCTTGGATGCTGAGGAGTACCTTTGTAAGCTCTCATTGGCTCTCAGTGACATCATCGATAAGGGGTTTGAAAGAGAGAGAGAAGTGAAGCACTGACTCATGGGACAATATAGCATGAGCACTGGTTTAAAAGGCTGCTTGCTGCATACCAGTAACAGACACAATGCAAGGACAGCATTGTCATCATTAAACTTAGCAACTCTAATTTTGAGACATTCTGATGTTGCATCTGATAATGGGTGACAATTGGGTGGCGCTTAGATTTTGCTATATCAGATATATGATGCATGGTCTATTGTTTGTTGTAGAACATTAAATTAAAAAAATCTGCGAGTGGTCGCTTGACCCTCTTGTTTGTTCGATATGAATTGCCACAAATTTTGAAAAGTCACCATGTTCATAATTTGCATGTTAAGATTTGCTTTTAAGAGTTTATTCTGCACCAAGTTCCAAATAATGATTAAAATACACCAAACAGTGCAGCGTTTCTGGTTGCATCATCATCATTAATGTTTGAAAATGTTTCAGTTGTCTTCATTGCTGTGGAACAATCACTAATAAATCAAATCAAAATCAATTCACCTGAGAGTAGAAACTGGTTGAGATATCATTTATCATTATCATTTATCAAGTTTATCATTTATCAAGAGATATAAATTCACATGGCAACAGGAATATTCATCACCACATTCGTTTCAGCACAGAGCCATAAGAGAGGAAACAAACTTTTCTGCAATTTAGCTGCAAAGGGCATAATTGTGATGTGGTATGTTCATGTGTGTAAGGGTGTGTGTTTGTTTCTCTGCCTCCCCTGCAAACAAGTGTCTCATCCCACTGAAAAGTAACATTACCTACCCATTCAGAGGCCCGAGAAGGATCAGAAATGCAACATGCCGCTATCCAGTTGGCTCCGGCCCGGGACACGTCTTGTAGAGAGATTTACTACACATTTTTTTTAATCCTCAAAAATGTCTCCATGAGTTTTAGATTCCTGAGAGTGCCTCAAAAGCAATCCGACTGGCACTGCTGTTGCTAAAGTCTAAATCCTTATGTGATAAGCACACTCCCCTCCAATCCCAAAAAAAAGCCGTACAGTCTCTTAATCCTCCTCTTCTTCTTAAAATCGCTTGATGGGTGACTCCATGCATCCTTCGAGGGACTTTTTTTACTTCCTTCACCTCCCACAGGAGCAAGCACTTTGTCGGTTAATCTGTGCTGAAATCCCACCTGAGGACTGAGAGATCACAGAGAAATCAAAGGGGAGAAAAGAGAGAGATTAAAACTGTAGTCAAAACTAAGTCAAAAACCATAGAAGATATGCTGAAATTCCAAACTGGTTCAAGTCAAATGAAATAAGAAATTAAATAAACCATTACAAACTCAGTGAGATATTTCTACAATTTCAGCTATAAAAAAGTTGTGTAAAAGTTAATGTATGTGTTACATAGAAATAAAGTAGGAATAAATTTCTTTATTTCTTTCAACAATGCTGAACTTAATTTGTTTCATCTTAAAAATCACAGCAGTGAAGAAAAATTCACTTCTGTGTTGCCATATGAAACTTTATGGCTACTGTACAGAGGAAGCCAGGGAAATCTTAGGCAGGGAATGTTTTAACAAAATAAACATCTGATTTAATATAACCAAAATACATCCGTTGGTTGTGGTCATCAATGAAAAAAATCCAAGTCAGTCATTATTACTGTGATGGCCCGACAGGTTCTATTTATACAAAACGGGCAAAACTGCGCTTATTAACAAAATGTTAAAGTTAAGCGCAAAATTATAGGAAAAATGATTTTAACAGCTTTTTTAAAAGTTATTTCCTGGTGAATTTGCGCTCCCTTCTCTTGGTTCTCTTTGTATGGACTGAGAACAAAGGAGTCTTTACAGTAACAAAGAGGCTGCTGCGACTTATACCTGTTGATCTGTTTCCAACACACCCCAACAAGTTTCAGGAATCTTCGAGGCGTACCATGTTTTGAATGAATCTCGAGGAATCTCTTTGCTTTCAATTATTATTTCTTATTTGTGCAAAAAGTAACAACAAAAATTGTCACCGATTTGCCTCTTGGTTACTTTTACACCTGATTGCTTTGTGCTGGATTCCCGCAGAGCAACAGCAACTTTGCAAAAACAAGAACACAAGTTTCACGCAATAATAAATAAACAAACGAGAACACTGCACGCGAGAAAACTCTTCACAAGACAAAACTTGTCACTGTCTTTTTCACGCGTGCGTAAAATATCCTTTCCTCCGCAAACTTCTGACAGACAGTTGCTTTGTCTTGTGTGTGGCAACATCCCCAGGAGACAAAAATACGGCACCAGCACAAACTCCATCTCACCTCCATTAAAGCTCAAACAAAGCTCATTCTGAGCAGCACGTTTTGTTAATATTAAGCGTCACGAAGATGCGTCTCTGAGCATCCCCTCAAGTTCTCTCCTCAACGCGCCCCGCATCAGACAAAGGAAAAGGGGACCGCTCCTCTCGCTCCCTCTCTCTCTCTCCTCTTGCTGCCTTGATTTCTCTATGTCTCTCGCCCTCTCCCTTCTGCTTTGTGCTCAAGTTTTGAGTGCTGACGCACCAAGTACAGTCGCAACTTTTAACTGGAAATGAATTCAAAATTTGCTCCGAGGATGAAATGAGACGTGGTATCACACTCGGAAACAACTCACCTGCGGCTGGGTCTCTGTGCGCGCGCTCCCGTGCGTCGTGGAAAAAGTTTGAAAGGGCACATCCAGCTTTGTGTTGTGGAGTCCCTATT
The DNA here is from genome assembly GCA_036024015.1 of Craterocephalus amniculus. Classification (NCBI taxonomy): domain Eukaryota; kingdom Metazoa; phylum Chordata; class Actinopteri; order Atheriniformes; family Atherinidae; genus Craterocephalus; species Craterocephalus amniculus. The sequence goes on along the minus strand of JAVQJG010065415.1, from coordinate 2,872 downwards.
TGTCTACACGTGTGATAGATGGATGGGGCTCCTTTTGGCCGCGCCTAGTTCATTTCGCTCTCTAAAGAGTCCCGCCCTCTCAAAGTCTAACAACTATACACAACAATGTCCGACCGTTCACATGCTGTCTGAATACATGTATAGCAGCAAGCTATGTGCTAATTGATTTGTTGATGTTAAATTTGTACAATATAAAGGGATACCTACCTTAAGTTTTCCCAGAGAAGTTTTATGGGTACTTCTTCTTTTCTGCCACATTCATGCATGTAAATGTCACTTTTTCTGTCCCTCTGCCACTTGTTTACAACTGAACATTTAGCTCCGTTTCTTTGAGAGAGACAAAAACTTTCCTGCATGCACCGCCTTGAGACTGCATTGTGTCTGGAGTGCAGCACCAGATGGACAAAGGGAAAGGCAAAAGGAATTGTTCTCATTGTTCTGGGGGCCGATGCACATAATGGCATGTAAATATGGATGGTGCTGCGACAAGGTGAAATCTCACCTGTGATTCACTATCTGGAGTTAACTTAGGTCTGCATGGTATGCAACGGAAAATTATATACAAAAGAACTAACTGATAACATATATTTGATTTTTTTCAATACAAAAAATGGATTTAAAATTTTTTTAGCTTTTTAAAAAAAATTAATTACAAATGTTTGTTTCAAAGGCTTAAGTATAGTTTCTTAATCCAATGTCGTAATCTCTCAAATGACAGAAATCTTCAGATTTTTCCATCATCAATGTAATAAAAACAATTAATGACAGAAAATATTCTGTTAACATGACCCCCGCTTCTGTGGGGTTCTGGTGCTTTGTGGAGCAGCTGAGCACAGATCCACTGAGCTTTCAACACTGAACGCATCATCAGAGGACAAGTTCATATAAATGTTGTATTAATCGATAGAAACCATAAATTGCTCACAATTTGGTACGCACCCTGTATTGCCCTATTGAACGATTCAATACAATATCAAGTATTGTTGCACCATGAGACTGCATTTGTTTTTCTTACCAGATAAAGCAAAGCAAAGTGGTCAAAGATCTGGCTCAGGTGGTAGGGCCAGATCCTGTGGATAAAAGCGTCAGGTAAAACACTGTGTAATGTAATTTAATACTGTGAAGTTCCAAACTAGCAGTAATTAATACAAAAATATACCATGGCCTTCCAACAGCTCAGATTTAGCTGCACACCATTTGCCCAAATCAGTAAATATGAATATATGAATATAATAAGGACCCACCCTCCATATCCACCTGCCAGTGGGTTGCACTGTCTGCTGTGTTCTGCCACTGTGCAACACTCTGTTAAGTTGTGCAATAAACTGTGCAGAACTGAAGAACAGAATTTGCATGTGAATGGAAATATCACAACACTAATGTAGTCAATTTCAATATTGGGAATGCACACTTCATCTCTCTGACTGTATGAGCTCTGGGGTTTGCAGTTGCCACAGCCCCATGAACCAAAATATCACCCCTGAAATGCCTATTTGTAATCGGGGTGTCACTCAGATAAATGGCTGGAACACTATCAGACTTTAGAATTAGTTTGTGGTAAAATTAAGATGTGTTGGAGAGAAAATATTAGCAAGCAGTGTCTGAAAAAGGAAGACTGAAGTTTAATGCCTACGCTGGCATTTTGATGGGATGCTCCAAAATCTTCAAATGAATCCACTAAACATCACGAATATAGTTTGACTTCTTTGGGGCGGTTACACTAATTATACTTATTAAAGCCAATCCAAAATTTCAAATTGATATAAAAACCATCTTAGAAAATGTTTAGCAGAGGCATTTAAGTAGTATTTAAGCAATGTTGATAGGAATAGAGACTAGAGGCATAGAGCATGGGTTAGTAATGCAGAGAGACAAGCCAGAGCAGGAATGGGTTTTTTTTATTGTAGACCCAACCTCTGACTGAAAACACAATCATAAAGTAGTCTGGTATCCATATTGTTATGTTTGTGCAAATGCAAGCCTGTGGGAATATCTAGACAAAACAAGTCAGGTAGAGACTCTAAGGCACCTCCAGCTCTGTGTCAATGGTCCTTTCATATGCCGGACAGATGCAGATAAATAATAAAACGGGAATGCTGCTGCTCATAAAACTGCAAGGACTGAGTACAACTAAAACACAACCCTTGTACAATAAATAGAAGTAAATACAAAAAATAAATAAATAAGTATGGTGTGACTACAAAAACCAGAGAGAGTCGCAACCCCATCACCACTGCACCATCCACCCCCTCTAAGTTCAGCCAAGAATGGATACCTATACTGACATGCAGATGCAGAGATCCAGTCATACCTCTCTCATCCCCCTCCGGCAAGGCTCTTATCCCCCCTGCTGTGGTTTTACTGGGCCACTGACTCCAGCAGTCAGCCTGCTTCAGCCTATCTCCCACTGCGGAGTCATCTAAGGCACACTTGAGACTGCACAGTGAGTAGGCTACATACAGTTTAAAGGAGCTTAACACACACTGAAGTGCTGAAACTGTTTGCAAATTTGTAAGATTATGCCACACACTTGTATGAGGCGGTTTTCCCCGCATATGTTAAGATGTAAAATTAAAAGTAATGAGTGCTACAAAACACATGCGAAATGGAATGAAACATGAAAACTGTTAAGCTAATCAGGATTTATTAATTCCAGCAGCACCATATTGTTGGTCTGCTAATGTTTTTGTATATACTATAGAAAAGCACTGTTTGAAAGCAGGAGACATTTTAAGTATAATTTGTGTCCCTTTATTTATGACAATTCTAACTCATGAGTTAAACCATAAACTACCACACAAAGATCTCTCAATTTTAGAATATTTTGCACCTAAAGAAAACATGAAAAATAGATGATGATAGATTGATAGAT
>JAVQJG010065396.1:0-26167 GCA_036024015.1 Craterocephalus amniculus | reverse complement strand
AGTCCTGTTTTATTAGTGGACCCAGTGCATGTGTGTTTATTCTAATCTGTTTGCATAAAAATAAATTGTATATTTTTATAGTAAAACGTGTCTGGCCTGTGGCATTTAAAAAGAACATCTCATTACAATAGTTTTTAACCACACACACCAGCCTTTGTCTTTGGATCTTGGTCCTCTGTCCAAAAACACGAGGTCTATTGTCACAAATGCTGCACCTTGACAATTATTAGTGCCACAATAAAGGCCAGCTTTTTTCATTTGAGGCGTTTAGCAAAGGATAAACATTTTTTAACCCAACGAGATCTAGAGATAGTGATCCATGCTTTTATCACCAGCAAGCTCGATTATTTTAATGCATTTTTATTCGGGCTACCTCTTAAACATCTCTCACGCCTCCAGTTGGTCCAAAATGCTGCAGCACAGCTCCTGACAAACACCAGGAAGACAGAGCATATCTCCCCTGTCCTGGCCTCTCTTCATTTGTTGCCTGTAACCTATAGGGTATATTTTAAGATTCTTTTATATGTTTTTAAATCTTTAAATGCCCTGGCCCCCTCCTCTCTCTCCGAACTTCTCCAGCCTCATACTCCAGCCCGTCCTCTTCGGTCAGCTGAGATGATGCTGCTGAATGTGCCGAGGTCTCGACGGAAGATGTGGCGGGACAGAGCATTCTCTGTGGCAGGACCAAAGCTCTGGAACCTGCTGCCACTCCAAATTAGACAGGCCTTATCACTTGCAGTTTTTAAGTCCTTGCTCAAAACTCACCTGTTTGCCCTGGCGTTCCAACCTTCGTGAGCCAATTCGTCTTCGTCTTTTGTTGTTTTAACATTTCACATTTGTCATTTTTTACTGTTTTCGTTGTTGTTTTTATGCTCTTTTAATGTTTACTTATCTTTCTTGTGAACCTTATTTCTGTTTATACTCTGTTAAGCGCTTTGTATCAGCGGCTGTAGTGTTTTAAAGCGCTATATAAATAAAATTGACTTGACTTGACTTGACTTAGCAATGGCTAACTTAGCGGCATCTGAACGGCGTGCACGTGCAAAAACAGGCGGACCGACAGTGGTAACGTAATGTTCCACCCCGTGCTTAGCTACCTTTGTGGAAAAAGTGGGCACAGTGATGGCAGGAAACTCAGAAAAAAGACGCTGGTATGTGTCCCCACTGCAAGCATGTTAGCTAGGAGCGGCCCTGCCTTCCCTAGTGTACAAGGGTGGGAATCAAAAGACACAGTATCAATCAAACACCTGTTAGATACATCCACCAACTGCCTGTAAGCACACAAAAATGGGTACTGAAACAGATCCTACCACAAAGTCCCAACTAAACTCACGGCCATGAAAACACAGTCATTACCCTGGTGCTAAAGGTGCGGATGGGGGTGCCGTTTGCTGCGTCCAGCAGGGGGCCTTGATCCTGTCACAAAGCGTCTGCAGAAGAAGGGGCAATGATGCTCCACTGCGCTCCTGAATCCACGAGAAAACATCGGCCTGAAACGGAGTCTTCAAGGAAAAGCAGCTTAGCTTCATTGCCGGTACACGCAGCTGCTAGCGAGCGCAGGCCGTCTTGTTTCCCAGCTGCTGAAAGGAACACAGCGGGACACAACACCGGGCCTTCACTCCAAAGTGGCGGTGATAGAAGCACAGGCTGCTCTCCTTTCTCTGGCGCTCCCCAACAGCCGCCACCTCCACGTGATCAGGACTGTCGGGCACGCACGGTAACAGGGAGTGCACTGAAAGCTGCAGTGACGCGAGCAGAAGCCGGTCTGCCTCTTCAGTCAAACCCCTGTAATCCTTGTTGCGCATCAAAGGAGAGTTGGCCAGCGTTGTACGTACTGCAGGCGGGAGCTGGTGCAGGAAAAGGTGGGTGAAAAGGAATGAAGCATCTCCGGACCCCAACAGTGCTAACATATTCTCCATCAGCTCAGAAGATCGGCTGTCCCCCAGTCCGGTCATAGACAGCAGACGATCGGCCCGCTCCATGTCCGAAAGCTGGTAAAGCTGCTGGTAAAACTTGTCGTTTTGTACCCATCAACCTGCTTGTGGTGGCAGAATCCAAAGTAGTGACGACATGAAAATACTTTGTGTCGTCCACTGATATGCCGCGCAGGTGGAACTGGGCCTCGACATGCTCAAACCACGGCTCCGGGTCGTTTTGCCAAAAGTCCGGGAGTTTAACGGCAGCGGCAAAAACAGCGGCGGGCGGAGCGGCGGGCGGAACGGCGGGCGCAACGGCGGGCGCAACGGCGGGCGCAACGGTGGGCGCAACGGCGGTCGCAACGGCGGGTGCCTCAGCAGCGGCGGGCGCCTCAGCAGCGGCGGATGAAGATGCCTCCACCGACATGTTAAAAAATCGGGGTCACCAATGTGGATGTCAGAGGAAAAATGACAAGACGGTGAGCTCTGAGTCTGCACAAATTTTTAGTTGCACCTCTGACTTCCAACAACGTGTTGCCTCCAACCAGCTTTACAAAAAACAACACGACGTGAATGTGTGGCCAAATGCAACCAGTTTGATCCGTGATGAGATACCAGTCCCTTAAGAGCGTGCATAGTTACACACATAAGAACAACAGAGAACGTAGTATTCCCACATTTCATTGAGTAATCTGAAAGAATGTATGTCGAAACAAATACTACGAATTTTTATAAATAGCCTAAACTGAATGGATACTATGAAAATAAAGTATAGATTTGTCGCTGGAAAAGTCATCAAAATGAAAGTAAAGGCACAATCTATATAATATATCTATATTTTCCCCGAAGCGGGAAGGAATGTCTGCCATGTTTTAAATTCATGTCTTGGAAAAACTCAACAGTCATGTCATCTACAGTATGTCAATAGAAATGAATGAGAAAAATAAATGTAGAAATACTACAATTTCAGAGGCCTTTTTGTGAAATGGTTACGTTTTACACTGTGGACCAACGTAGGTATTACATGTTTTTGAATGAGACCGGGTTGGCCAACTACCAGTTTGTGGGTAGAAATGTTTCTCATTTATACACAATGCTGGACTCAGCAAGAAAATTAATATCACTTAATCACCCAAAATAAAAAAGGTGTTTATGCACATATCCACCAATTTTGAGATGTGCATTCATCTGTATGAAATAACTAGATTAAAGGAAAACGCATAGGACAATAAATCAAGCAAAACTCAGCATAAACACAAAATGTTTTTATTAAGTTTCTCAGGTTTTCTAATTAAACTGAATTAATCTGCTCTTCCCCAGTTGTCTATTTTTTCATAGTATTCATTTGGTTTTTTTTCTTTCAGTTAAAGGGGATTGTTGGTCAAGTAAATCAGCATTCACAATCAAACCTTCATTTTTTTTATAGCAGAACATTTTTAAGCCATTTTTTAAATGTGTTTCAAACATAGAAAAAGATAAATAATTATAAGCTAAACATTCCATTTAAATACATTTTAAGCAGTTCTCAATTCTTTATATTACCTTTTTTTATATATTTAAATTTTCTCTCCAGTGTAGTGACGATAAAATTTAATCCAGCATCATTAAGCTTTCAACCCCATTCCTTCACCAATGAAAGCCTCTCTTCTCTATTCATTTTTTGTGTTTCTGTGCCGTTAATATTGGCCATCTGGATGCTGTTTATGAATGAGTGAAAAATCACTTCAATAAACTTGCTGAAACAATCAAATCAGCCCATCCACTCATCAACCTAATGGAAGAGGAGAGGCTTCCTTTGGGAAAACCAAACAAAATAAAAATGAACACAAAAATCCACCAGCAGAAGGGATACAAAAAAACTCCATTGTCAAAGTTATCAGAGAAGTTGGGGGAGTAAGTAAGAGGAGAAGGAAGAGGATGGACATAGAGATAGTGATCAGAAACATGGTACGAAGCTAACGTGCTAGCCAAAATCATACGATAAGTTCTGAAGGTTTGGAACTTGGATTGGGCTTAATCTAACAAGTTAGATTTTATTGATGATTGCAAACTTTTTCACTTGAACAATGCTGCTAGGAAACAAGTAACTGGAGGGCTACACTTTTTCCGGTAAAATGGCTTTGGCGAGTTACTGCTGTTAAACCTGAAGTAGATGAACGATAGGTTGGTTTATTAGTAGATCTGTAATATTTCAGACTAAAGTTGGCTGGCAATTAAGAAGATTTTAATCCAGATTTACAATCTTTGTCAACTGTAAATTGTTTTGATTACCTAGTAAGTTTAGTCTGTCCTCTGCTTCTTGTCCTGATATGTTTAGTCTATAGGTGTCAAATGAAAATGGGTTCTTTTGGTGGTCTTGGATGGTAAATTGAGTGTGCACATTACACTTTATTAAACATGTCACAGATAAAAGAAGCTTTCTTAGCTATCTCCTTAACCCTTGAAAAAATCTTCAACATTAAAAAGGGACTAAATTTGTCCTCACAGCAAGCTGATCTCTATCTGAAGATGAAACGAACATATGGAGGAAAAAAGAAATACTTAGAAACTTTTCAGATATTTGGTGATTAATTGTTAGATGAAGTGTAGAAATAAGCACCTATAACTTTATGTGCTACTTTAAATTTTTTTAATAAAATGCCTTCCCTGTTTTCAACGTAGCAACGTTTATCGAAGGACTCGGCCTGGCTGCAGTTACTTGCTTTTTGCTTTACCTATGACACATTTTCACAGGCACTTGGTCTGTGTTTGTCTCTTTCCATTTTGGCCCATTTAATTTCCACCAACCACTGTGAGAATATGCGTAAATATATTTGTTTTTTGATGGAAGACATTTATTTTGCAGTAGTCAGACACGTAATAAATTTCACAGTACAATCTTACAGTCACAGTACTTGTTAAGGTATCCATGATCTTGAACTGCATATATATATCAAATGTGAATTGGAGACATTCCATAAACCTGACGACTTTTGCATAGTCCAGATGAAGATTTACATTTTTTAACTAATACTTTTTTCCGTGGTTTAATTCTCCTCTGAGCATTTTTAGAGAGCCACAAATTGACGAAAAGATGAATGTTAAATGCAGGTTAAAGCAGACACAGTGAGTGTTGAAGCTGTTTTCAGAGAAGACAATAAACCTGTGGATGAACACAAGAGCTCACTGTGTGAAACTCAACTACATCCTGCTCACAATGCTGCCCAGGAAACAGCTGATGTGGAGGACTGATGGATGGATGGAATGTATTTAATTGAGTGAACTCCCCCAACCCCATATAAGGTAATATACAGTTAAATAACCAGACTTAATGCATAGACTCTATGCATGCCTGTATTCAAAAGCATTTCTGATTGTATTGCTATATTCTTCCTGATCACAACTCATTATAATTGCATGTAAAACAAAATGTATATTCAAACCAAAAATGAGAGAAAACAGCCAATGACTCAGAGAAAAGTAATGTTTACCTTGAACTCGCTACATATTGTTTCTGACAGGAAAAAATGTTGGAACTGACATAAAATGGCTAAACACAGAAACTATTCACACTGGAGTGTCACAGTGCAACCACAATGTTCAGACTGAAAACTCCAGAGATCCAAATTTACCCACTGATTAGTTAAATTGTTCATCTGAAATTTGTATACAACGTTTTAAAGAATCCATACAGCAGCATCATATTGTCTAAATATTCTACCTCTCTGATTCAGAAGATTCCTGAGATAGGCCCTGTTTTCCTTAGATTGTTGGCACCATACACTAGTTAATGTGGACAGAGATGACAAAGAAACAATCACAGGAAACAGAAAATCACACCAAAATCCAGTCTGTTATTCTGGAATCTGTTAGCATGGCTGCATATGATATAGATGCTACAATATTTACCATAAAACATGGTTTCAGTTTTGTAAATCCTGTCAAGGGGAACTCTACCTGGATTCATCTTCCAGTTAGACAGGCAGATGTACAAACTAAAGTCATGTTCTATGCTCCTGGTCTAATCTCCAATCCATAAAGTGCACGTACAGTGTCCAGGTGACACTGAGACTCCTCAGAAACAAACAAAGATAATTTTGATTTGAGGGGTTTTTCTACTGTGGTTTAAAGACTTTAAATGGGAAACACATCTGATCGAAATTAAGTGAGAACCAACATGAAAAAGAACAAGTCTGTAGAAAGGCTTTTCCTGCTCAGTAGCCCTTGTTGAAACATGAATCTGGATGTTTCCTTCTTCATTTTATACATTTCAAAACATATTAATGGACTAAAAGATCTGTTGTGTTTTTCAACAGCAAAACAAAATTATGGATTTTTACACAAGCACAAACCTTAAAACCTTTACCAAAAAAAGCAAAAAAGAAGAATAACACAAGTCCTTTGACCTCTGCAAGACAGTTTTTGGTTCATTGGTTTGTTAGCAGAACTTCTCCAAAGCACTTCATGACATCACTATTCCGCTTCCTATTTTTGTTGTTTAATGTCTGTTGTTTGAACAAATCCTGACAGCAAGTGTCAGGATTTATTCCAGAGATGGATGGATCCATCCATCTCTGCAGTTAAAAACAATGTTGTGGAGCTAAGCAAATCAAAGAACAGCTTATGCAGACCAGCTAAAATATAATGCAGAGTCACATTGTCACTGTCAGTCTGGCACACTTTCAGCTTTTAAAGATGTATGCATTGTTCGGGATCTTATCTATGTACGGATCAAATGAAAACATCTTCTTGTAGTAGTAAAACTTGAGTTCTCTTCCAGTGCCAGTCCTGTTTTAAATGCAGTCTGAATCATTTTAATGATTTCCTTGAGAAATGTTTGAAATTATTTAATTTCATGTTCAAAGAAATGTGGTAAATTAATTTAAATCCAACAAAGACTGGATGAATTTATGAAAGGAATTTACAAATCAAAGCAAATGAAAAGTATTCTACTGAGAAATTGTCTCTCACAGCTGTAATTAAGAGGAGAAAAGGCTGCATAGTACATATCCGTGATGTGACAACATGGCAATATGCTACTGAAATGATTGTGTTCCTCTCTCCAACATAACTGTTAACATTAGAGAGGCATGAGAGATTAAACATCTTTACATTGATAATCTGGATCAACAAAAAATTCAGGCTGGTAAGTTGGTTGTTTTGAGAACAGTATGTGAAGCTTGATGTTGTAGTAGGGGGATCAGTTCTATTTCCTGATGGTGGACTGGATGCTTATGTGACTAGCTCCACGTTGTGCTGCTGATAGTGGGTCTGTTCGTTTGAACTGTATCCTTCCTCTTTACTGAAAACTGAGAAATATCATCCTTTCTCTCCATTCTTATATCTTCCTCTACTAAGTCAGACCTATTTCAGGATATATTTTTCCACATTCATGTCTTAACTACTTTAAAACCAGCTAGCATCTTATTGTATTTATTTGTTAATTTGACAGGGGCAGAGCATATTGTGAACAAAGGAAAACTCCTAAATACACCCGATTTACACAAAGGGCAAATTTTCCCCAGGTGTCCCTGGCCTGATTTTACAAAGGCTCCCTGGACTAAACATTTGGATTGTGCTGATGCGAAGTCCCTAAATACATTCACTGAAAACTAAATGACACTGTCTCCCACATTAGCTTAAAACTAACGTATTGCTAGCATATAACTAGATCAGCACTGCTACATATCATGCTTACATCATGTTAATAACCTTAATAGTTGTCCTTGTGCAAGGAAAATATCTCTTCTAGAAATATGTAACCATATGGTATTATTTTTAAAGGATGACTATTCAGGAAGCTACTTAAAAATTAACTTCAAGCTTGTGTGACACTTGGAAGTCGAATCAGATTTCAGAGGTTGCCAGTGCCACCCTGCCCCCTCTAGCTCCACCACTGGAGTCTGAACTGGTCTAATCTGGGAGTTTCTACAAGTCCAGAGAGATTTTGTCATCTGTATCGGTTACATTAAAGAGACGTTTGTCACATGAAAATAGAATTTGATTAAAATGTTTTACAGAAATTGGTTATTGTAGAGGCATTTCTATAGGACTTAACAAAACAACAGACAGATCATTGATTCCAGCAACTTTCTGATTATAGATTTAAATGCTTTGTTGAATGAATCAGGGTACATTAAGTGTAAATCTCAGGAACAACATCATTCTTTCATTTTAATTGTTGCAATGATAAATACATAAATAAATTCTCATTGCTCACTGAGATTAAATATAACTAAATAGGTCCTGAGTTTTTATATAATTTTTATGTTTTGACGGAAAAAAATCTGTTGTTTCTTTAATTTCTATGATCCTGATAAAGAAAAACGTGTTTGTTTCTATTAATAAATGACATTAATAAAACCATGAGTAACACTACTCTGACAATCAATCTTAAAACAGACATAAAAGTAAATAGCTTCCCCAGTTGAGCAACAATCCTGGATGAAGAGGCGGCCATGAGTGATATGAAAAGATGTTGCAGGTCTAAATAAAGGGACAACACATATTTGAAGACAAAATCAAAAGGTTGAGTGACAGAAACCCTCTCTGGAGTTCAGACAACAACACAGATCCAAAGCTGCCATTGGAGAGTTCAAGTTTAGGTTCAGGTAAAAGGCTACAATTAGAAAACTAGGAGAAGAAGCAGACCAGCAGCCAGGTGCAGAGCTAAAGAAGAAGTAATAGCAGAATCCATCCATGGAAGTGGTGATGGCTATTTCTGGACTTTAAACAGAACTCTCCAAAGATATATATATTTTTAGGAAAACAAAAAAAGGGAACAAATTTCAACCTTTTCAATCCCAACCAACAAAATACAGAAAATGTATTTTTTCTTAACAGTTTTGCCCTGTCACATTCAACATTTTCAATTTTCAATTTGTAGCCCTGTTTTTCATGAGGAAAGTGGCTTGCAGAAGTCATGCAAAATTTTCATGCTGGTAAATGATGCCTTTGAAAGTCTCTTTCTTATATAACAGATGTTCTCTAAATCCAATAAAGTGCCTGTCTTTTTTTCCCACATCCCAAATGGTCTTCACAATTACCCTCCCCCTCATTCTCTAAGAGGAGAAAGGCTTTCTTCTTCCTCCTCTCCACCTCTAGAGGGAGCATTTTATCCAGTATCAGCAGATTAGATTAGTAAAAGGGGAACCCTGGCAGATGAGAATGTCTTTACTCTGTAACTGCTAAGTTGTGAAAAAAAGCAAAACATAAGATCTTTCTGCCCCTTCCTTATTAAACTCCTTCATTTTTAAATATCCATTTCATTGTCCTCTGTTTTTTTATTGGTTTCATTCATGCCATGCATCTTTGCTATAGAGGAGGAGTTGCAGTGTTGAGATGCAGGAAAGGAACTGGGGGAAGATACCATAAAGATTTAGGAGGAAAAATTGATCAAAAGAGATAGACAGAGAGAGAGAGACACACAGAAAGAGAGAGAGAGAGGGAAAAAGAGAAAGAGAGAGGTGTGCTGATGATCTTCTTCTCGTCTTTTATTTTAGGTTGATCTTAAGTTCCTTTCTATCCCATCTGAAATGTCCGTCTACTTCTGTCTTTGGCTAATTTCTATCACGGAGGAATAAAAGTGACTGTGATGTTCAATTTGCAGTCTGTAGGAAGAACTGGATGAGAACATTTGCATGATATGGCTTACGTTTTCACCTATGTATGAGTACTATCCAGGTCCCTGTTACTTGCAGCTTGGAAGTGGATCGGTCTCTATGGGAGCTCTTCCAAATTACCGGCTTTTCATCCAGCATAATCCATTCAGGTCATTTGTTGGGAAAATCTGTTCATAGCGGGTAGAATATTTGGTCTCCCGTGTTAAAATGGCTCATGTCGGATAAAAAGGATTTTTGTCGTGATCCAGTGTTTTTATCCCAGATGTGATGATGACAATGATGTTGGTGTTCTCTCTCTCTTCGCTTTCTCTCAGTTTTCACATTGATTTGGAGGAAGTGGAGGAACAGTAGTTGTGAGTTTACAGTTTCTCTCTTCTTGTGGTGAAAGCATTAGAAACTCAGCACTGGAAAGGAAAAAGAAACCAAAGTTTAGTCAGAGTCTGCAGTAGAAAAGTAAGGATTCCTTATCCTCCAGACACCAGACCTTGATCCTGATGAGGGATAGTTGGAAAGGCTGCAGCCTATTAGACAAACAAACTTTGTAAAGCTCTAAGAGCAGATAAAGGAGTTCATTTAAAACCGTTGTCAGATTCAACGTCCAGGTCTGGAGCAGATCAAATGGATGTTGGTGAATGTTGCAGGTGGGTAAATTAATGTTTTCTTTGCTTTCACTCATATGGATCCAGCAGCACCAGCTGAACATTTCTCAAGAAAACTTTACGACAGCTTTGTACCAATGTTTTCGGACTACAACTGAGACTTTGTCTTTCTATATATTCACACCTGGTAACTGTAGATCTGCAACTAGCCACGTTTAGACACAGGTGCATACTGCAACATTGTGCAGTTCATCAGGACTTACTGCTGTTGTTTTGAATAAATGCTGATAGAACATGTGGAAAAGTAAATCAGTACACATTACGTGATCCCATTAGTGATCAACTAAGGTTGAAACATTGTAACTTCATCCACTACCATAAAATTACAATGTCTGTTTTTTTTAAGAGGGCAGTAGCTCTGGAGTGCTAACACTCATCATATGCTGTATATTGACCCCAAAAATCATCCATCATTAATCACATTAGGCTGATGTTTGGGCCCGAAGTTTCACAGTATTCCTTTAAATTATTTTCTTAAATGCCAACCAAAGACTGATCAGAAGTAGGTAAATTAGCTTATAAAACTATAATAACTTTTAGAAAGGACTTGTAAATGTTCTATTTTACAAATCTTATATTTTGAAATAACAGACAGTGGTAAACTTAACTTGAAACATGCACTATATGTCTCCCATAACTAGTAGTTACTTTAAAAATGTTAAATATTTAACTAGCTGGTGCAGCCTTGTCCTGGTACTGATCAATATGATCCCATCATGTTGATCGTTTAGACTAATGAGTGCAACCAATCTCAGATCTTGGAAGAAGCAATGAGCAAAACTGACAATTATTTTAGCCACCATCACATGATTAAGAAAAAAAAACCTGTTGAGAAACAAAATATGTGAAATCACCTTGAAAGCAGCCTTTTTGCCAAAAGCATCAGCATTTTGAAACATTTTTTATAAATTGAAATGCATTTAGATATTTCTAAAACGTTGGCATAAACCTTCTGAGCCCAAACTGCATAAACAAAACTTCAGAACGTGTACACCAAAGCACTGAGATGAATTAGGGGCCAATATTGGCCCTCAGCTATGTCTTCTCACTGCCGGTAAGGATCTTCACTCAATTCCTGTGACTCAGTAGTTCATATGTAATCCAGTCATCCAAAAGTCTTCAAAAGACAAACTTAACACACCAGTGTTGCTTTGTAGAATTTGGTGATTACACGTAGAGCTGCTCTCTGTTCAGTAATGACTATCAGCAGATCTTTAGTTTGATCACCTCATATAATCAACATTTTTTCATTGCCCTGGAGATGGGATTTTGGTTTAACCCTAACCCATCTTGCAGTCTCAGGGAGTCCTTTTTAATTCCTAATTATAATCCAAATTATAATTGTGTGCAAATGTTCTAATTTTCTCTTGCTTCTAAGAACTACTCTTTGACTGCAGATGAGTCTTCTTTTATTAAAATGTCATTGTACATTACAAATGTGTAGTGACAATAGAGACATTCTACTGTATACAATTCTATTCTATATCAAGATTAATCTGTTCCCCTTAAGCTAGTTCTCATCCACATCATTGGACTCATTTTACCCATGTCTATCCTGGATAGACTCCTGTGTGATCTCCAGTTTCCTTACAGAGAGGATATTAGGTGACTGTGGAGGGACCTAATGTTATGACTCTCTGGAAACCATTTGGTTGAACTTATCAGAAACAGATTAGCTTCCAGAGGAATTTAAGAAAACTTTGGAATACCCTCTCAGGGAAGAAGTTAAGTCCTGACATATGGGTCTTGCACCACTTCCACTGTCACTGTTCTATTTTTGGGTTCAATGGTATTTTCTCTTAGATTGTGCATCACACCATCTAAGATCAGATCTGTGGCATTTTCTCTTAGATTGTGCATCACACAAACTAAAATCCCACAGATCTTATGTGCGTACTCTGACTGCTGACAAAGAACAATGGATGTCTCATAATTATGGGGATTCTGGAAGGTACATCAGTAGAATACAATTTGCCTCACCCGCTGTTCCCAGCAATGTCTTGTTACTCACTGACCTTGTAAGCTCATGTGGACCCCAGGGCTAAGCACAATCCTTGGACTTAAGCTTAGGAAGACAGCTTGATCTTTCTCAGGCGTCTTCCATTACCTCCCTCTGACAGTATTACATTTTCGGTTACTTGCAGCCATGATTCAGCAGACATTATATCAGCTAGTTGTCTCCTTTTGCATTCTCTTTTCTACCCTTGTTTACAAAAGCATAATCCAGGAAAACATTTTGAAAGTCTGCCATGCAGACCATTCTATTCCTTATTTACCCAATCTGACCTCTGTTCCAAACACAATCTGCAGATAGTTATGAGCAAGAATAAAACCCTATCTTTGCTACCAAACAGACTCTGTGTCTATTCCCTAGACCTGCTTCCTGGAAAATTGGTTGCCAATTGTAAAATTTTCGTATAAACGTAATGTTAAATCTTAAATCTAAATGTTAAATATCAAATTTAAATGTTAAATCTAAATCCTAAATAGTATACCTAAATGTAAAATCTTATATCTAAAAGTTAAATCTTAAATCCAAATATTAAATATAAATGTTAAAGATTTTATCTAAATATTAAATCCTATATTTAGATGTTAAATGCCGAATCAAAATCTTAAATAGTATACTTAAATGTTAAATCTTACACCTAAAAGTTAAATGTAATATCCAAATATTAATTAGTAAATCTAAATGTTAAATCTAAATCTTAAATAGTATACCTTAAAGTTAAATCTTATATCTAAATATAAAATATTTAAATATAAATGTTGAATGTTATATCTAAATCTAAATGTTAAACCTAAATGTTTCAAGTATTAGCTAATTGACTTCTCCCCTCAAAACTTCAACCAATACACAAACAGAGACTTACAGGCATGCATGGCAACACACCAAACACAAACTACTCTCTGTTCGAGGGGTACTTGCTTTCTATTACATTACATTTACAACTGTTGGCAAACGCACGGCTGTGTGGTGAAAATAATTTGTTATTGCAGCTATGCAGATGCAGGAAAAGAAGATAAATTTTTCTTAACATCCACAGTGAGTCTCTCATCAAGCGCAGATTCCGTCGACTGACGAGGCAGTTGATGCCTGTAATATGTATTAATGTAAAACAATGTGTTTTCGATGTGAAGAGGCGGGAAAATCCTGGCTTTAGGCTGCGATGAGTAATGTGTTGTTACTCATGAAGTGCTCAACATGAGTAGCATCGGTCCCATGGCTGCTCTGTTGGTCGAGCCCTCTGACCAGGTTGTATGCCCAAGGGGGCTATGCCACCAGATCTGCATTTATTGCTTATCCCGTACATACACCCAGTGTCCGGTTTTCAAGCGGGCCCCTTTAGGAATTTAGTAATCGCAATACACAAGAAGGTGTCTATCGGAGTCAAAAGTCCAAAACCTCATCACAATGCAGCAAAACCACTTAAGACGTCAGATTCCACACAAGCAGGCAGGTGGACCAGGAGCAAGGTTTGAAACTGCATTCAGGCCTGCCAGAGCACGTAAACTAAGTGCAGTCGTACTGCGGCCAGTCAGTGGTTTTGGTGACCGGTAATGAAAGTTCACCTGCTTGATGTAGACATTGATTTTATGGTCTACGTGATTGGACTGAATTAAAAACTAATTATAATTTAATTACATTGCCTGTCATAATTATTATTATAGAAAAATTAAAGCGACGGATAAAAATAAATAAATTATGACAGGATTTTTATGAAGCTGTCAGTCAAAATGACAGACAACAAAGAGGTATAGCGAAACCTTCTACATATATATATATATATATAATTATATATATATATTATAAATATAAACACAATTTTTATTAATAAAAATTTAGACCTAATAGTTAAAAGTTGCTGCAAATGTATGCTAAGTATGCCAATCAGCCAACTCTTCAAAATTTTCTATCTAGAAAGAGAGGCCATATAAAAATTAATTTCTGCCAACCAAAATGATATGACCAGACTCTCAGACCCTGTATCGATTAATGAGGTCTAAAAAATTACTATCAAGAAGAAAACAATTCTGCCTCTGAAAAAGCTCTAGGTTTGACCCCTTGCATTGAACTAAATTTGTCCAAAATTGGGTTTTTGCAATGTGTGAGAAATGTGACTTTATTGTTTTTCCTGGGGTGTTTTTAGGGGTCTTGGCACTCCAACCAACACAAGCAGCTCCAGAGGGTATTTTTTCAAATTTTTATCTGCACTCCACCCAGAGCTGGTCCGGCTTCAGCTCCTTTAACCAGGGTCACCTAAAAGATCCTGAACTCCAGTTGTTTGTCAAGGTGGATGCATCAGAATCTGGAGTGGCAGCAGTCAGGCTATCATTAGTCAGGCTGAGAAGGTTAGCTACATCCCTGCACGTTTTTACCTGCAACTTAGCCCTGCAGACATCAGGAGTTGTGAGTAATAACAGAAATTTGATAGTTTATTTATAGTGCTACCAACACGTGCAACATTTTTTCACTATGACATGGCTTTGTTGGGTCACTGAAGACCACCTTTTTCCTTTAACTATGTGGTCTTTATCTCTCCTTTATCCTAAATTATATGTTGCACCGGTCTGCATGAAGTCTTGTAGGAAGTTCAACTTTTTTATTCTTTATAATCTTTATGTATTTATTCCTGTTTTCATCATGGCATACAGGCAGTAAGGAAAGGTTCACATGGATGTGATGCTTTAATGCTTGGTTGGTGACTGAGTTTGATGCTTGAGACTATACACAAGAGATCAAGTGATCTGATTGGCTTTTGTGTTTTTAAAAAAAGCTGACCTTAACTCTTCACTGTGAGCTGCAAAAATTGAAGCAAAACAACAGAGCCAGAATGAAGCAAAACAACAGAGCCAGATCTATTTAACATTGCCAGATGTCCGTCCATTTAGAGTGAGCAGAAGCCGGAATGAATCACATCTGTGTGAATCCAACCTTACTATGACCAGCGGCTCCATGCCCAGAAAGCTGATGGCTGGTTTCTTGGATCATATCAGCTCATTTTAGCCCAAAGATGCAGCTGGCAAAAAGGCAGTAGGAGCTCCTGTGATGTCATGTATTACAGAAAGATGTGTTCCTTTACCACTACTGCACATGATTTAAAGAACTCTCAAGTTTGAGCAAAAACGAAAGAAAAACATAAAACTATAATAATTAAAACTGTTGCTAATCTGAATTTTTCACTGGTACTCAGTGTGAAATGACTGTACTAAGGGAAACCACAACATAGTACTGTAGATTTAACAAGCAAATAAATCAAACACACCACTAGAGCAAAATGAAAAAAACTCCATCAGTAAGCTTTCTGATCACAGAAGCATGCATGTACGCTAACATACAGAGCTTGATTATGACACACAAACCTTTCCCATTTCTGGTCATTCAGGCTGATCTTTCAGGTCTCTGACTTTACACATTAATGAGAGATTTATTAAGATTGAGTGCTCTGTAAGCAGACACATTTAAGTTTTAGTCAGTGTTCCAAGCAGAGGACTGAAGCCAACCAGACCCAGACTAAAATCTGAACACAGAATTGAGGACTATCCAGACCAAACCTTGGCCAAGTATCAGAGATTTTAACCTCATGGTCAAACAAAGAGCAGCTGTATCAGGCCAGGTTCTCCTTTTGTTTCATTCTGGTGCAGTTTGTTTGCTCGGACAGCAAACTGCACCTGTGTGGGATAAAACAAGCTGTAGGTGAGTTCGGTGGAGTCTGTTTGACCCAGATGTGGAACAAACAGAGAAGAAAAACAACATCACACTGATACGAAACCACACAGATGAAATGACGAAGTACAGAAAATAACACTGAAGTTCACATTCTTACATGCTTCTTTCTTTCAGTCCTCCACATCACCATACTTTTCTGTCTCGCCCAGAACTTTTCCTTCTCCATCTCCTCTCTCTGATGCTGTTCAGCTGACAGACCACTTAGAACACATTATTTTAAAGCATTTCTTCCCCTCCTCCCCACGTGCAACTTAACACTCCAGTCTTTTTAATGTCTTCCTGTCGTTTTCCTTTCTGAGTCCACTGTCAGGTCAAGTTTCCCTTCTTGGTGCAGCAATTCTCCAATTTCACTTTTTGTTTTTTGATGAGAATTTTCTCATAGAAAGTGAGATCCATTAGTGGGAAAGGGCAGAAAAACCAGATGAGGACATAGGAAGAGGACAGGATGTACACTTGAACAAGGAGAAGTAACAGTATATTGAAAGGTGGGATAGATTGACAGAATATAAGGCAAGCACATGCACCGAAAAGCTAAACATTTAATCAGGACCCTCAATCGTCATACAATCATAGCTGAGGAACATGGTGGAACACAGCAAGAGAGTCAGAAATAAATACCTGAGCTGGAAATAAATGAATGAGGAGGAAGTCAAAGAGTGGCAAGATAAAGATGAACTGACTTTACATTTATTTAAAATTCCACCGTTTTCTTCCACCAATGCAGGAATTCAACACAACACCTAATCATTCCCAACAGGAAGCTTCCCACCACTGAAGAAAAAAGGAAAAATGTCTGATTTCTGACCTTTTATACCCCTTTGTTCTCATTTTACACATCTGCTATACAAATAGTGAATCATGAATCACACCTGGATCAGAAATCAGATCTACATCAGGAATTAAGTTTTTAGATTTGCAACATTGTTCGAAAGACTAGATGTTTCAGCTCTTCAAGTCTGGAGGTTTGGTTTAGGCCTTTCAGGTCTGGATTTTGTTTTGGGCTATTCAGGTTTGGAGGTTTGTTTAGGGCCCTTCAGGCCTGGATTTTGTTTGGGGCTCTTCAGGTCTGGAGGCTTGTAAAGGGGCCCAAGGATTTGAGGACTTGAATAGGGGCCCATAGGCTCCTGTCATGTTAGGTGTTGTGTTGAATGTCAGAATTGCTTCTATGTTTTTGCTGCAGAAACAGTCGGTTTGAATTAAGGTCCAAAAAGGACAGATGGAAATGACATAGTATGAAATGAAGTTATGTGTATGATGAGACTGGAGAAAGAAAACCCTGGAAAGAGAATGTCCTTTCTCTCATTCCCAGAACAGGAATAAAGGCAATGATGGAAGAATCTGGATTTTTTCATGTGTGTTTTGTTTTCATGAGTTCACAGTTTCTGCTTCCTGTTTGCATATATCTGATGCAGTGTTCATTTCTCCAAAAACAGGCTACTACATCACAGACTAGAATTGCTTTTCTTTGTCTTACACTTTTCTCAACATATATATGTATGCAAATATAAGATATACAGGAAACAGTGTCCCCCCCCACCCTCCATCCCATCCTGGAAAAATAAACTTTCCCACCCCTCCCCATCCGCATTACAGTACCTAACCTGATCTGTAACGACCAATAGCATTGTAGTATTTTATCATGCAGAATATCAGCTCATCCCAGGTCTTCTACACAAAGACAAAGGTTGGGGTTGTTTGTTTAGGTCTGCATGCTGGTGCACGTGTGTGCATCTAAACACACACACATTCATACATTCTGTTATTAGTCTAAAAGTTCTCTACATATTCATGAAGCTTGAGACAAAATAATAAATATTAAACATGAGCTCCCTTATCATTTGCAATGGAAACCCATGCAGATTCTTACAAAACACAAACTTTACATATTTTACATGTTTTCTTGTTTTCATCTGTTTGACAAAATCAATAAATGATATCTGGAAAAGACGTAGAAGTAAGAAGTAGAGTGGTGAGAAGATGAAGTAATCAGAAATGACTGAGAATGGATCACAGAACATCCAAGGTACAACCAACTGTTCTCTCACAGTTTGAAGACAAATTGGAAACTGATCTCAGCTTGAAATCTGGGCAGAATGGAAAAAGGTAATGCTTCCTGGTCCTCCAAAATGGCCCAGAGAAGAGATTCTCTGAAGAATGGCAAGACGCTTATTTTACATGGAGTTAAAAGAAGTTCAGAACAAATACATGGCTAAAAACAATGAGACAGGAATTCATTCTGTGTGTTGGGGACATGTGCATTGAATACAAGTTTGCTACAATTCATAGTGGAGGTTTCAAAGCCAAAACATTTCTACACAATAATCAGAGAAAAATGAAAAAAAAATGATGATGCGCATCTCAGTACAGAGGTAGATGCTGGTCCGACTGTCAATTTTTCATCTACAGTGGATATTTTAATATTCCTCTTTGTCATTGCTTTCTCTCACTTCTTCTTTTGTGGTGTTTGGCATCTGCTCCTCTTCTACCATGGGCTGTCGCTCCAGTAGCCGTTCATGGTGCCTCCTACTGTGCAGCAACAGCAGCCGAAAACAAAGACAAGATGGACGGACAGAAGAGGGAGGGCAGGGATGGGTTCAGGGCAAAAACAGGGAAAGAAAGAGAAGCCAAAAAGGGAGACAACTAAAAAATTTTGCCATTGCCTGCTGATTCACACTGGGATCAGTGCAAGTAGTTACGCTGTTGGTGGTGGTGGCGATGATGGTGAGATGAACTCCAACCTGAGGAAAAGCCAGCTTCTCACCTTCAGGATGAGCTGCAACGTCTGAAACTTTCCCACATAAACAGTCAGTTCCTCCATCAGAGAATGAGAAAAACTCTTGTCTATAATGATAGACCTGCGTCAGGGTGGGTCAGCTTTAGCTTCTACCTAAGATTTAGACACAGTAAGTCAAACCTCCCTAAACTGGAACAAATTGGAATTCATTTTAATTTTTATTGATAGATGAGTATTTCATCTGACAAAGGCTGTTTTAGATATTTTTGTAGAACTGAGCCCTGTCTCACCCGGCTAAGCTAACCACATTCTCACAGCAGTAAATCATCTTTTTAGCATCTTCACATTAAACCGAACATGAACAAGGTGTTTCCTGGTTTTACAGCTCAGTCTTTGATGATAGCTCAGGTTAGAGGACACCAGGTGGAGAATGAACTGTGGAGAGGAGTTGATCCTACTGTCATTTTCTTTGACCCCTGACAGCCATGGTGGGACGGGGAAGTAAATATGTTTCTTTGTCTTTTCTTACTTCTATGAGGATGAATGAGGATTGCATTCACCAGCTCTGCGGTGTTTACCCCTCCTGACATTCCCAACTTTCTTTTGTTTTAATAAAACATTTTAAATGGTCAAAACAATATAAGCTAATTTTTTGAAAGTGACATGTGCTGAGCTTATTCTCAGCACATATCACTCTACAGGACTAGAAAACATTCTTACCTGCAAAGGCATCCCCTTAGAAAACAAAGAAAGCCAATACAGACAGGCTTGTTCACATTCATGTTTTTCTTGACTAGGGGTTTAACCTTCTGTCCTGATTCTGTTTCCTAACACTGAGGTGGAGAGATGTGGTTTTTATCCCTACAGTTTGTCTAAGTTAGGATATTTTACACAAATTGAACCTTGTAACGAGCTTTAGTCACACAGTTAAACTTACAAGTGCAATGCAGTATTTTCCATATTTCAAGTTAAGACGTAGATTTGTTTGTTTTTTTTTCATAATTAATGACCAATTCCTTCAGTTTATCTTACATCTCCTAAATGGCTCCAAATGGCCCGGACAAACATTTACAAGAAATCATTCATTCCAAATTCAGTTACTGCCATTAATTACACCCAGTAGCACTGTTAGTGTTGATCATGTTGTGAGCTGTTTGTCTGTTTATTGTGATGGTTTTTATTATGTCAGTTTTCTACTGTATTTTGCTATTGTTATCTTGCTGTCTTT
Source organism: Craterocephalus amniculus (assembly GCA_036024015.1). NCBI lineage: Eukaryota > Metazoa > Chordata > Actinopteri > Atheriniformes > Atherinidae > Craterocephalus > Craterocephalus amniculus. Next base: position 6,298 of record JAVQJG010065396.1, on the reverse strand, counting down.
TTAAGTTGCCATGTTGCTCAAAGAATTTCCGTTCTACTGAACAGACAATAAATGTTTTATTCTATTCTTATTCTATTCTAAATAAGGAACCACTGATCTAAGACCTTCATAAAATGTTCAACAGCTGTTCCCAAACTGTACAAACTAAGAAATGTTAATTTTTTTCAGGAAGAAGAAAGATAAAGAGCTGACAGGGATGTGGCATCTTACATCACCTTGCTAACGAGATGATCTCCTTCAGCCTCATCTCCCTATAGACTACAGCTTGAACATAAAGAGGTCAACATCTACGGCCAAAATGGCTTCTTCAGGGTGCTGCAATTGGGGTAGAAATATTTTGCTTTTTTATTCTATTAGCTGGTCTAAACAAACCATGCTGTGATAATATGTTAGTGTGAGAATGTGATCGCTCTGAGGTTTTATATTCTAGAAATGTTTCTTATTCATAGCTATACTTATTTGGGGTAAAAGAAGTGCAAGTGTATTCAAAATACAGGCAAGAGTCAGCTAAGGGAAGCTACATAAGTCCTAACTAACCTACTATCTATCCTTGTTAGTAAGGCGTGCGTGCTGGTGCATGTTGGACAAGTTCAGACATTAGCTAAAGCATCTATTTGACGTAAATCTTCAAGATTTTCTTGTCTCTTATCTTGTCCCAGCGGCTCTAACAACTTGATTTTTTTCTTTTTCATTTATCGGGAGGAAAACATGAAGAATGAAATGAAAGATGAAAAACAGGTGTGATGGTGGTTTTCACTGTCTTGAATATTCTCAAGAAAAAACAAAAGAAAAGTTTGTAAAAGAAAAAAAAGGTTGTTATTGTTGATATTTGTTAGCAAAGCTACAAGATGGAAGGGATAGGTGAGTGGCATCGTCTGAGGCCAGGTGGCTCAAAGGGCTCAAAGGTGGAATTGGTGATGGGGGTGAGTCGCAGCGGGCCCCCCGTCATCCCAGAGATGTTATTCAGGCTGCGTGACTTCTCATAACCTGTGGCTACATGACATGCACAAGTCAGAGAGCAGAGGTTAGAGCAAGGTGAAGGTCATTCATGGCAAGTATGAGCATACCGGTATGTTGATGAGAGAAAATTATGATCCAAACAGTGATGGTATGGTATGACAGCATTAGATACAGCAAACACAAAACAACCAGTACAGTTACAAGCACCGGTAAAGAAAGAAAATAAACAAGTCCAAACAAAATTCAGATAAATATTTTAGATCAAAAGAGAAATTTGGAAAAAGACAGACAGACAGATGGATGGAGGGACAAACAGATGGATAGACAAACACAGACAGAGACAGGACAAAACAGGAATGTGGGTTATGAAATCAGCTTTTAGTTCATACCTGCAAACTCAGAAGGTGTGAAAAAGTGACTAACTAATCCTCGTTGGAGGGGCCTGGTGAAAATTTGTGATTTTAAAATGTAAATGAGGAATTCTGGTGTACTCTGAGAGGAAATTAAGGGAAAAATACCTATCATTGAAAAAGCAGTTGTGATTTTGTGACAGAAAATGAACCACCTCTGCATTAGTTATCCACTGAGATACAGGTACAAGAACCCAAACTCCCACTGAGAGTGCCTGGAGAAGGAGGCTGAAAGTACCTTGCTTTAATTTCAGAAAACTTTGACAACCTTCACCAGTGTCTTTAACCAGGTACATCTGTACCTCAGACCTAAATCAAACAGCACTGTATAACCTTCCTTAACCTCTCCTTGAGGAGGCCTATTTTATCAGTTTTCTGCCTGAAATGACAAACTCAAAATAAATTATGTATATCTTCACCACTACAAGGGCTGTATGGACAATCATGGTCACTACAGAAATGTCAGAATCAAGATATTTGTTAGTGTGCAAGAGTAAAATTGCCCAGGACACAAAAGAAAATAAAAAGTTATGTCCTCCTAAAAGAACACATTAAGTTAAGTGAAAATGGTCTCAGCCCAATTCATCTTGCTATGAATAATATAATCCTAGTAATGAATAAAGTAGTCATAGCAATGAGTATAGTAATACTAGCAACGAGTGAAGTAGTCTTAGCAATGCGTAAAGTTATCCTAGTAATGAGTAAAGTACTCCTATCAATGATCAGTGTAATTCTAGCAATCCAAAAATAACACATTAAGTTTAGTAAAATAGATAACAGCCAAATTCATCTAGCTATGAGTAATGTAATCCTTGTGATGAGCACTTTGAATTGTCTTGGACCTGAAAAGCGCTATATAAATAAACTTGCCTTGCCTTGCCTTGCCTAGCCATAGCAATGAGTAAGGTAATCCTATCAACAAGTAAAGTAGTGCTAGCAATGAGTAAAGAAATCCTAGCAATGAGTAAAGTAACCCTAGCAATGATCAGGGTAATCCTAGCAATGATCAACGTGATCCTAGCAATGAGTAAAGTAGTCCAAGGAATGAGTAACGTAGTCCTAGCAATGAGTAAAGTAATCCTAGGGATTAGTAAACTAATCCTATGAATGAGTAGAGTAATCATAGGTATTAGCAAAGTAGTCCAAGCAATAAGTAAAGTAATCCAAGCAATGAGTAAAGTGGTCCCAGCAATGAGTAAAGTAATCTAAAGAATAAGTAACGGAATCTTATAAATGTGTAAACTAATCCTACGAGTAATGTAGTCCTAGCAATGAGTAAAGTAGTCCTAAGAATGATTAATGTTATCTTGGCAATGAGTAAAGTAATCATAGCAATGAGTGAAGTAATCCCAGGAATGAGTCAAGTAATCCAAGGAGTGAGTAATGTAATACTAGGAGTGACTGAAATAATCTTTGGAATGAGTCAAGTTGTCCTCGCAATGATTAAATTTATCCTAGGAATGAGTACAGTAATCCCATCAATTAGTAAAGTAGCCTTTACTACTACTTTAATCATAATTAAAGTGATTAAAGTAATGTCTGAGGAGGAACTGTGCTACAGTAGAGGGTAAAAGTGTTTTCAGGTTTTTAATAGAAGTATTTTGCAGGTAAATATGTAAAGAAGCCATCAGCCCATGTTGATGATGGACACCACTATCAAGGAGAATAGATAGAGAGCATCCAAGTTAATCTTAGAAACACCATGCAGATCCAGAAAGAAGTAAAGCCCAAGATACTACTGTAAATGATCACTCATTAAAACAGTCAGTGATTTGTACTTTAATTTTATGTGTTAATTTACACACAATTCACTGATGTTAGCTGATGTGCTAAAAAGCAGATGTACTGAACTATCTATCATAAAGTTTAACATGTTGAAAAAGGTGACATTAAGAGAGACAGATCACAACAGAAAATGCTGTTGACAGAGAATTGCCTGCAGACAACTGGTAACGTGCAGACAAAACTTATGGATCTTATCACCATTTTCTGTCAGTAGCTATGTTTACATGGACAAATATTTTATCCATCTGACTAAAATCAATCTGATCAGACATTCCAGCCGAAATATTTACATGGATAAAATGCCCCCACCCGTTGTGCGTTTATATAACTGACAGACTCAATATCTTATGACCCTTTTTGGACATGCATAGTGCTACTTGTTTGGAAAAGGGGGTTAGGTAATTTTTATATTTTGAAACTAGGGACCGGGAAAAAGCTCAATACTGTAATCCTGAAACGCTTTCATTTTTCTGCCACAGTCTCGTTATGTTTTGCTGCCACCATTGTTCCTGTCTTCCCTGCAACTCGTTATGTCACGTAACCCCAACACAGTTCAAGCATGTGCAGAGACAATATCCACCCGGAACGATCGGATAAAGTGTTTACATGCTTATTTATTCCTTAAGATCCGATCATGAAAAGGTTTAAACCACCCCTCTTGATCGGACTGGAAATTCTTTCCGATCTAAGCCAATCGGATCAGCTGAGGTTTTTACGTGACACTATTTTAATCAGATTACAAGTCCAATCAGATCAAATCAGAAAGTGCTCCATCTAAATGCAGCTAGTGTGGTCAAATTGAGCAACCACGTTACTTAACCTTGTGACGGTATTAAACAAGGTCAATATAAAGCTTGGAGCAGGCTTATGTTTATTTGTTTTTTTACTTAACCCCATGTCAGGCAAAGTGGTGTTGGTGTTTCGGAAACATGATGTGAACTGAATAGCATACTAGTTTTCAGAGAAATATTTATTCTTACTGGGAGAATGGTACAGCCTGAATGCCTCCATTTCCTGCATATTCAAATGCTAAGAGGTCAGATCTTAGATTACGTTTACACAGCTGGTAAAAATTTCCATGAGAGGAGCTGGCTCAGGATGGGACGGTTTGGTTAAAAAAAAACCCTGATCTCTGATGCATTTCTACAGCAACCGTACCCCTACCTGGTAGGTGGCGAATCGGCTGGGTAGCGATAGATGCATTTGACCAGTCTGATCCACTCGGAAGGCCTCGGAAGAAGAGATAGAAAATAATAAACAAGTTTAATATTTGCGAGTAACAATCCTGTGGTCTACTGTTTGGTCTGAGACAAGCCAAACTCCCTTATTTGCTACATTGACATGAAAGTTTTGATCCCCCTTTAATTCATTTAAAATGAAAGCTAAATTTCCTTTAAAGAGATTTTTAAAAAATTACTGTTAACACCTCATTCTGAATGATAATTAACAATCTGAAGTTAACTTAATTGCGAATAAGTGGCTTGTTTATTCTCATATTAATTTCTAACGAAAGTGTCAAGTTTATTATTTTGTATTAATACCAGTCGTTCTGCACATGCTCATTCCCTTGTCTTGGTGCGATGACAAACATATTTCATGCTGGTCGAACAATGTCAGTGTTGGATTTGAGCCAAGACCAATTAAAAGAATACTTCACGCTTTGAATAATGTGCCTTCATTTTCTACTCACCCTCATGCTGATTAACACTCTGAACCACTTTTTTGATGTGGGGAGATTTTTGTTCCCCATCGGTTCCTGATGTTGAACGGCGCTCGAGCAAAAAGGTCCATAAAAGTCCACAAAAACTTTGCAATATTCCTCAATACTGGTTGTCCAATGTAATCCAAGTGTCCTGATTGGGTAGCGTCCATAATTTACTCGAAACAACATTTAGTACAGGAGTTGCCAACCCTGGTCCTCGAGAGCTGCATTTTTGCATGTTTTCCATCCATCCCTCCTTCAAACACCTGATTCACATTAAATGAAAAATACTTAATTGATCCCAGAGGAAAATTCAGTATTGTAGTGCTCTGGTTCCTCAGACTGCTGGAAGTAATGATCTTCAGTGAGAGGCTTGTTCAGGTCCGATGTAAGAAGCTAGCAGTTCCATGTCTCTTACCCCGTGTTCACACCGGACAGCGAAAAAATTGTACTCGCGTACAAACTCAATGTTAAGTCAATGTACAGCCACGGAAAAAAGCGAGTTTGCTTGGGACGGCGCGTTTTGAGCATATGTGCGGCGCGCCCAAATCGAGCAGATTTTCCACGCGAATGAAGCAGATTTTCCGCTGGAATGAAGCCCATTTTCCGCGCGAATAGGGTTTTCCGCCTCTCCGCTCGAGTTGACAATCCATAGAAAATGATAGCAGGAGCTGCAGCTGGCTGCAAACAAGTGATGACAGCTTACTGAAATCAGCACTAATAAACAAAAACTCGCTGTGTTTTAATTAATGAAGAACACAACAAGAACAGGAAAGCTTCTGATTGGCTTGTCAGATTATTTATGCTCATGGTATTTATTTATTATTATTCATAATTAGTCAGATTATGAGGAGGAGAGGGGGCTGGCGGACCACCTGGATACGTAGCAACGTTAGCTAGCTTAGTGACCGGCATCGTTCTTTAGCACACAAGTCTTTTTAAAGTTGTCAGCAAGGGTTGGAGCTCGTAGCGGACTTACTGAAGGCAGACGGAAGCTCTGCTTGTGAAACTGATCGCCTGTAGTTTGTATCCTGGGGCGATATGCGGCACAAGTCCTCCCCAACAGATCAAGTAACTGGGATCAGGTGAGCCTGAAGCATCCCTGGAAGCGGCGGTCATCCAGCCGCAACTCCTATGAAATTCACCGAGCTCCGAGCGCCTCTGGAGGAAGATCCGGTGGACCCAAACACAGCGACGTCTTCGGTTTACAAACTTCAGAAGCAGGTACAACACCGCTACTCTCTGGTAGTTCTCATTACTTGTCGCCGCCGTGGCTGCTATGTTGATTACGTGTGAACAGCTGTTTCACTTGCGAGTAGAGTGTTTTTGTACGCGCGGTAAAAACGCCTCATTCTAGCGGAAAAAAAGCTTAATTCTCACGGAAAAAACGCTCAAATCAAGCGAGTTGTCACTCGGTATCCGCGCATACAAATCTATGCGC
>JAVQJG010065391.1:0-12797 GCA_036024015.1 Craterocephalus amniculus | reverse complement strand
TTATGTCCGGATGATGTTTCATCCAGGAGTTATGTCCGGATGATGTTTCATCGTTTCATCCAGGAGTTATGTCCGGATGATGTTTCATCCTTTCATCCAGGAGTTATGTCCGGATGATGTTTCATCCAGGAGTTATGTCCGGATGATGTTTCATCCAGGAGTTATGTCCGGAAGATGTATTGTCATGATGTATTGTCATTGATATTCTCATCCGATCCCAGTGATTATCTGGGAGGAGGATTGGTGCTGCAGGTCCCTCCAGGATGCAAACTTTATCATCCGCAGCAAAGCTTCCATCTGCCATTGATAAGTAGCTTCTTCCACCCGAAACCACAACTTCCAGGAGAGAAGAGCGATGCCCGTCATTGAGCTAGCTACGTAGCTAACTTAGCTAACATAGCTCCAGTCTACTGCCTTCACCTCCATCAGAGAACCCGATTAAATGCAGCACGGGTCTGACTTCTGTCAGCGTCTTGTTCAGCTTCTTATTTACCAACACTGACTCAGAAAGTTGTTGTTGACCCGTCAGCTGTTTGTATTTTTGTTTTTTTTCCATTATTAATCAGCTGTTGCTGAACTCATCTAGTCACAAACTTTGGTACAACGCTGGCCTAAATACAGACTGAATGAATGATTTTGACATTTACAATACTCCTTGTTATTTATGTAGCAAACATCCACACCGTCACTACTCATTCTGCCTCATAGTGAATGACGGGAGCTACGTGATCTGAAAGGATTAACAGAACCGATACCGAGTTGGCCATGTTGTGTTGTGTTGTGTATACTGTTCATTTCACGTCGCGTTCACGGCCACTGTGCATGCGCCGCGGTGAGGAGGTGGGGGGACGGAGTTGGAGGCAGGACTTGAGCGCAGCAGGAAGGGAGGGGGAGTGACGTGAGACTTGCGTCTGTTCAAAATTTTAGGCTAAGTTCACTCTCATCTCAGAGTTGTAGACTGCAGCTTTAAAGCCCATTTCTGCTCCCTGACGGACGTAATTTGGGTCGTCCGTTCCAAACGTCTTCATGCGTCGCTGCCTTCATGCTTCCATGCGTCGTTTCTGTTGCTATGGCTAACCTCCGCTAAGCGGCAGTGCTGAATTTATTATAAACTCTACGATACAACGTTGGATTCAAACATCGATTGGCGGCAAAAACGCGCTGCTATTAAGTTGTTTCTAACCACCAACACTCCCTGAACACTTGTAGAACTTTATTTCTAAAGCTTGTGCAACTTCTAATGTTTTTTTCGCCGTCTTCATTCTTCTTCTATGGTTTTCTTCTTCCTGTTTATCTTCTTCTTCCCTGGTTTGTTTCTGCTCCACTATGCTCAACACTGACCCCGCGGTTTCTGGTGGTATTACACAGTCTTCTGCGTCGAGTGACGGATGCACAAGGAGCCTGAAAACGCACCAAAAACGCACGAAATTGATGCAGAAGACGGACGAAACTTTCCGTGCGTGTGCATATCCGTCATCTGCGTCGAGCATAAATGGGCCTTTAAAGGGGCAAAGAGCAAGTCCTGGCTTAAGTCTGCCCCCTCTGGCGACAAGGGGAAGTGACGTAATTGTTGTGCATGTGCATGAGCCGCTTTGAACTGATCACAGCCATCACGATATACGAGCACAGCAGGTTGCACTAATAAATGAATTAATAAAGCATTTCGCTGGAATAGGTAGTCCATAGGTGGGAGACGATGCTGGGGAAAGGAAATATTAGGAGTTAATATTTAAACTTGCAGAATGCACCTTTAAATGATGCACACTGTGGAAACTCAGCTTTTTCTCCATATTTAAATAAATATCTACTGCATATTCTCTCCTTTCCAAGTCAAATAAAAAGAAACAAACACCACATATCGTGGAAGAATCACAGCCTTTGTAGATAATCATGTGTTGCCAAGCAGAATAAACTCAGACGCTGTTGCTGACATCAGAAAACTGAGCGTAATCACAGAAATCAGAAACACAAAGAAAAAAAACACTAAAATGAAATCGCCCGGAATCAACTCGTTTCCTTCCACTGGATGTTTCTTTTTAAGCCGCAACATCATGAACCCTTTATCCCACTTTGGAATTTACCACAGATGCATCATGTGAAAGTTTTTATTTTTAACCCTCTCATCCATCTGGGCTGCTTGTGTTGGATGTTGATGCTAAACAGCACAGAAACACGCATTTATGTCACAGAAAGTGTGGAACATCTGCACCGGATTTAAGGCCATAGACACTGCATCAGTATTGTGTTTTTACCAAATTATGCCACAAAAACAAATAGCAGAATTTTAAGCCCACATGATTTTCAAAACAAAACAAACTATTGATATTCTGTTTCGCTCAAACGAGAATGAGGTTTCGTTCTGTAAAATGGATCATTTCATTGTTAGTTGTTGCTGATAAAATGTGGTCAAACAAATAAAAACATTATATTTGTAGCAATAGCACCATAATCGTTAATTAACAAGCTTTTACAGTTTTAACTAAATCAAAAATTAAAATGAAGTTTGAGTCGTTCTTTTTTATCAGTTTTTCAAATCCTAAAGGAGACAAGCAGAAGCATTTAAGACAATGAGGTTCTTTCATCACATTAGCCCGTGGCTAATACTAACTGTTGATTAAACCCTTACTTATTGCTTTTCTTCCAGAAAAAAAAAACAAGAATAAAAAGTAGATGGATGTCGTCTTGTTACCGACATTCAGCATCAGGTTTAATGGTGAATCTGTAAGACCTCCTACCGTAAATCAAACAAAATCATTGAAACTGACCTGGGATGACTTTTAGTCAATTCCCTCTTCATTTTGGGAATCCCTTCCACCTATAGTAGCTGGAAATAATTAGCATTAATGTTAAAATCAAGGAGAACTCCTGAGAACTTGAGGATTTAACTGATTTCTACCCATGAGGATTTTTCCTGGAAACCTAAATGCTCGCCTGAATCGGTCATGATGGACCACCTGTACAGTGAAAACTGAAGTGCAGAGTATGATGTGTGGCATATCAAAGGAGAGCTCAGATTCTCATGATTAGATTGATGCAGAGCATTTTATGATATGATGTCGGGACGGTTAGGATCAGAGGTGATATCAGTAACAAGGACATAAACTACCGAGGCAACTCGCCAACACATCTGCCTTTTCCACCGGCGAAGGTTCTCGTTCATTCAGACTTTACCCATGTGTTTGGAATAAATCCATCCAGATCGATCTCAGTTCTTGAATAGAAGGAAGCTGGGTGTCTTCAGACATTTCACCTCCCTCTGAAAGGCATCTTCATTTCTAACTATCTGGTGTAGATGTTTAGATTTATGAGTTTGTCTAATTCCTGCACAGTTCACACAGTGTTTTTCCATCCCAGGTTTTCAACAAACAAGAGCATTTCTAAGAAAGTTTGATGCTGGCAGATCCGTTTTCAGCTGAGCGGGCAGCTGCATGGTCCCGCTGCGAGCATCAGCTAACAAGCTCAGCCCGGAGCCATGTTCCTGTAATGTGCAGCAGAGAGAGCTCTAACTCGGGATGCCTCTGAGGACATCCACAGCACTGCACAGTTTTTTCATCTCATACTACTGTGTGAACTTTTAATGCGATTACCGGCCACATAGGATGACAGGGCCAACATAAGAGCTGTGGATGGATGGTGGGCACGTAGGCCACACATCCCTCCTGGCAGTCACTGCAGCATCCTCCTTCTCTGGTCACCCTGTAATTTCAGAAAGGGTCTCTAATCTAATATTAAAGGGCTGTGACAGTAATGAGGGCTGTGGCTGTGTGGTCCAGGGCTCACAGATTAAATGGGAGCACTTACAATACCAGTAAACTCGAGCCAATCTCAGCAATATTTAGCCGGACATTGAGCTGCAGTGCCTGAGCCTCAAGTCATGTTAGCTTAAGGCCAAGCGCTACTCAAGTACGACGGGGTGGGGAGGTGTGCCTGAACGGGGCGCTCCATGAGATGCTCAGGCTCAACACTCCACTGATTCACGCTGAAATCCTTTGCTGCTTCCTGAAGTCGCTCAAAGTTGCACCTGAGTGATACCTCCTCGGGGTTAAACAGCCATGGACTGGCTGAACCCGGCTACATGCACGTAGGAGCCTTCTGGGGTTCATTCGAATGTTTTTATGCAAACCAAATTTCTGAATTCAGGAAAAAAAAAGGCTGAACGTTGCCAGGTCCTGTTCCCCTCTCTTACTTTTTTTGTGTAGTCTTTTATAATCTTCCGATCTTTGCTGAACGCCAAGAATATGAGACCAATTAAGACTCGGAACGAGGTCTTCCAACCATCCTGTCTCCTGGCAGGCTTCCCCCTAACACGTTGCACATTTTAGCTCCAAACGGCCTGCTGCTCTCCGCTCCATTTCCCCCCAAACCGGCGAAGACAAAGGAGAGCTGGTGGCTGGGGGTGCGTGCCAGGTTCAGAGCCGCATCAACAAAGACAAAGGAGATCACAGTGGGAATTAGGAGGATTCCCCAGAGAGCAGAGGGGAGGATGATGGGTAGCTCTGAGTTAAATCTGCTGTGAAATCTCCTGCATGCAGAAAGTGTGCAGGACAACGCCGTCTGCTCGGAACGAGGTCGGCCCACCCGGGGTGAGTGACCCCTGAGTAAGTCCGGGGAAAACGGGGCCGGGGGGGTGATGGCAGCGCGTCGTTACAGCAGAGGTCACTCATTAAGGGACACGGGACTTCAAAGCAATTATGGTCAGGCATGGTTGTCCATGTCAGCCGGGGTCAGAAGTTAAGGCTTCCCAGCACTGCTGGAATGTACCGGGGTCTCCTCCAACGTTTTACGGGCTTTCTCTACAGTAGCATCACTCAGATCCTGGAAGCAGAGCTACACTAACCCAGCTGCTATGAAAGAAGCCACTCAGGATTTATCTGTCTCTTATTCCAGCGTTTACATGATGTACAGTATAACATCAGCAAAGAGAAACACACTCTCTTTATAACACGCTTTTATAACGTAGAGCTCTGCAGAGCTACCGTGCTGCAACTTTACACGCACCTTTCTCCAACATGCCTGGATCAAACGGTTTAATCGTCATTCAGCTCTGCAGAGCTCTCCATGGTAACGAGACATTTGCTGTGTCCCAAATCGCATACTTCCGTAATACTTAAAATTTTGAGTATATTGCATCAAAATTGAAAAACAGTCTGCACAGTATGTGAAAACTGATGATGCAAAAGTACCAAAATGACGTACTCAGACAGCAGCGCCTCCAATGGATCAACTCTGGCTTTATCAAGACCCACCAGCTGTGGTCATTTTCAGTGCATTTGCAGCGTGCCAATGTTACATGAACGGTCGCTAAAGCTAATGCTAAAGCTAATCCCTAATAACTGGGCGAATAAAAAGCCAGTTGAACAGACTGCCACATTTCAAATTATTGGAGTATTTTAACTTTGATGGTGCGCCGCGGTGCGTTCACTGTCGGCTCATGCAGCTGTGGCTGTAAGCCGCTCAAAAACTTCGACACTGCGCTTTCATTTCTAGTGAGTACACCATACAACAAGTGTGCGATCTGGGACAGCACTGTGAACTGGAAAATCACAAACTGAGCAGTTGAGGACACAGTACGGTTACTAAACTCAGTTTTGGATTTTGAGTATGGAAGCAGGTGATTTGGGACACAGCAATTCATCTGACTCAGGTGTTGAGGAAGAGATGCACGTAAACGTCGCAGGGTAAAAGCTCGGGGCTCCAGGACCAGACCTCCTCCACTAGGGGCAGCAGTTCCTCCCTCCTCCACTAGGAGCAGCGGTTCCCCCCTCCTCCACTAGGGGCTGGCTGAGCCAATCCACACAGACTTTCATGGTAAAAAGAGCAACTTTCCAGCAGAATGAAACATGTTTACAGCCTGGTACAAAAAAAATCTTAGCTTTAAAAGCCCAGCTTTACCTTCATGACACCTGTGGGTCATTCTCACTCATTCCTTTAGATGTTACTTAATCCGAAAATTCTTCATAATTACGGGCGTGTCATTTTGATTGGCAGGTGTCAGATATCTAGGAAAACAAGGCCAAGAGTAGCACAACCGCGGTTTTTAGCTGCTAACAGCTTTTACCCGCCTACCAGGCTAAAGCTGGTTAGCTCCAGTTAGCTCCAGGTTAGCTTTGTTAAAGTTGTGGTTGAGCATGATATCTGTTATTTCAGAAATTAATAAATGTATTACCTAGATAAAAAGTAGCAGAGCAGCTGGACTCCTTCAAGAAACTAATGAATGTGAATGACTAAATCTTCATAAATAATTAGTATATAATATAATATAATATAACATAATATAATACAATATAATATAATATAATATAGTATAATATAAAATAATATAATATGATATAATGTGCCTGTATGTGTCTGTGTGTGCGTGTGTCTCTGTGTGTCGTGTGTGTGTGTGTGAGAGAGAGAGAGAGAGAGAGAGAGCGTGTGGGTTGTGTCTATGATGATAAATGTAAAACTGATGAACTGTTTTTGTTTTTGAACATGTTTTTATTTAATTTCCTTTTGTTTTTATGTTAAGCCCTTTGAGATGCTCTTTTTGTACATGGAAGGTGCTATATAAATAAAGTTTGATTTGATTTCATTTGATGATTTGATTTGACTCTCGTCATTGTTAGCTCACCCGATCAATTCTTGTTACTGATCTGCTTCTCCCCCAGCAACCTGCCGCCGTCTCACTCTCCGCCTGCTTTCACGCCCGCCATTTTACATGTCTGCTAGACATTAAACCTTCATTTGGAATCCAGGTGAAAATGCTGTATTTGTGGAGGAAAGGGCTTCTGTTTCCAAGAAGGATGAATATATATATATACATGTATTTTATTTTATTTTTTTCAGTTTTCTAAACGAAGATGTGGTGCTGGAAGTGCCTCTGTAGAATTAAGGGTTGGGTTCTTGTTGAAGTGGAATTATCAGCTGAAAGTGGAGATGAAACAGAAGTGATGTGTTTGCTAAAAGGAAACAGAGATTAACTGTGTGATTTCCACAGAAAGTCTAATAAGAAACCATTTCTACATCCTTTTACACTGCCAGCATTACATAATGCTGTAAATTAGAATAATGGGCCAGTGTTTGTCTCCGTAACATTTCCGTTGATCAAATCCAATCAAATCAAACTTTATTTCTATAGCCCTTTTCATACATTATAATGCATTCCAAAGTGCTTTACAATGTAAAAACAAAAAACAAATAAAAAATAAAATATATATATATAAAAATAACAAAGATCAATATCACAAATGCTTTCTTGATTCACATTTGTAATCGTTCACACACACACACACACACTCACAAACACATGATGGTAACCCTCTTTTCATAAAACTATGCATTCTGGTTTCTGTCTCTTTGATACAAAATACCGCAGAAGTCTTTCATCTTTTTCAAGTAGAATCTCTCCCAATCAGTCTTCCAACAAACTGACACAAAACAATGAAACTTTGAGCTACACAAGAAACACTTTTTTCTCATAAAGCACATAGAATCCTGTCACAAATTCTTATATCGAGGTTGTTTTGTTAACCCTAACCCTAACCCTAACCCTAACCCTAACCCCTAACCCTAACCCGCTGAAATGACAGCTGATGAAGCTCTGCCTCTATGAGCTTTGTTATGTATTCTGTGCCTCTGTTTGTGCACCAATACCATCAATATTTTTAATTTCATTGCTAATCTTACATTTTATTGCTAATTTTTAACATAGAAATTTCATCGTACAAAGGAACCTGCATCCTAGTTGTGCAAATGACAATAAAGCTTTGAATTGAATTGAATTGAAATTAATTGAATTGAATTCAACTTGACTTAGTACTTGACATAACTACATCGATGACCAGCAGTCCACCTGTTCAAACTGTATCCTACTCCTTGTGTTGTTCTCTCAAATGTACGTCACTTTGGATAAAAGCGTCGCTAAATGACGGTAGTAGTAGTAGTTTTATTAACAGAAGGTTTATTTTTCCTGTGACTGAGTCTGAAAGTTTCTCTGCTCTTCCTCTGCTTTCAGACAGCAACTTTGTTCTGGGAAACGCTCAGGTCCAGTCACTCTACCCCATTGTCTACTGCTCCGATGGCTTCTGCGAACTCACCGGCTACGCCCGAGCCGAGCTCATGCAGAAAAGCTGCGCGTGTCACTTCCTGTACGGCCCGGAAACCAGCGACCGGTCCACGGCCCAGATCCAAGGAGCGCTGGACGACCGGAGGGAGTTCAAGACGGAGCTGGTCTTCTACAAGAAGGAAGGTGAGACTGTTTACCTAAAGCTAAGACTCCACAAAGCCCAGCCTGCTCTGATTGGTCAACTCACCCCATCATTCCATATCAGTTTTGCTGAAATTTAAACTTCCAGACAGAGTATGGATATTTTTTATTATAGCCTCCAACTCAACAGATAAAGGGCAAAAATTTATAAATGAATAAAAATCTGGATCTGGATCACATCATAGCCGGTAGTGGATGGGCTGTTTTATGCTTTCTGCCCGGTGACCTTTACCCTTCAACATCTTTTTAGTTATTTTTTTGTCTTTTTACCACAGTAATATACAAACACGTGCCCTCAAAACAAACCAGAAACAAGATTAAAAAAAACTAAAATCCCAACAAAACAAACTTGTTGGGTTAAACTTAAAACATGCAAAACAGCTACAAGCCTGCACTCTCTGAGTGGTTCTAGTTAATACTGGGACGTTATTCAGAAAAAAGGGACTGAGAAGAATAAAAGCGGCATCTTGTGCAAACATTGCCAACCATCTGAATGTGGAGATGAAATAGAGACTCATCAGAGTAACATTTTTCCAACCTCTATTGTCCAGTCTGCCCAGTCTCCTCTGACATCTGATATCATCAGCTGGATGTTTTCTCTTCTTCAGACCGTTCTCTGGAAACCCTAGAGATGGTTGTGCTGCAATCCCAGTAAATACCAACAACCATAAATCCCCTCTCTTCCTAACTCGGATGCTAGGTCTGAACTCCATCTTCCCTGTGTCTAGATGCACTGAGCTGCTGCCATGTGATTGGCTGATTTGATATTTGCATAAACAGTTAAAGAGGACCTATAAAATGGTCGCTGAGTGTAAGTAACAACTAAATCAGCTACTGTCACATTGCATAGCCTAATACACATCTCTGAAGAATGTCAATTACTATTGTTTAAAGGAATAATTTGAATAGTTCTGGCAAATATTTCAATTTGCATTTATTTTTTTGTGTATTTTAATGTCTGATGAGATCAGATGCACTTAAGCTTCGATGCGCTCTGCAGAGACTGTGCTGCCTCAGGGACATGCAGGACCTTAAATAGCTCCTTTAGTAGACTGGATCCACAATCTTCCCCTGCTATAAGGAAAGAGACTGTGATCCCCTCAGGAATTCTGAATAATTTCCATCCATCTTCTCGAGCTACTGGCAAACATTACTGCCTTGTCATCTCTGACAGTACCCAAACCACGCTGCTTAACAGCTGTTAACAGTTTTGTACTGATGTGCATTCAACAAATTAAAAAAAATCTGAATTTCTAATTTTAGATTTGTTAAGAATTTATACAACGCCAATAAGAGCTCAAATTTCCTTGTTTGCATATTAAACATTAAACATAATAGTAAAGTATCATTCCCTCATTTATTTATTATGTTTGATGAACATAAGAGATTAATAAACAATTAATTATTAACATCGAAGCACAAGAAACAAGAGCTTCAAATTCCCATTCCTGGTGTACAGTGAATACAAAATCAATACAAAAATTTGACCTAAAAACAATATTAGATCCATGTTAGTATTTACACCAGGAAGCAACCTCCTCAGTCTGAATGTGTCATGCTTAAATAATGGGTTTGGTTTAGTTTCCATAGCAAAATATACCCTGATGTAGTTCAGCAACTCCAGGGAGAAGAAAGTTTTTTCAAAGTGGACATGAAAAATTAAATGCATTATAAGAAAAGACGGTGAGCAAGAGCAAAACTGAGAGAACTGAAAAATCAGGAGGGAAAAAGAAGCTTGTGAAAGAAGTGGAGAGAATCCTCTCATTCATGCACGCTTCAGTAATTGTTAATGCCTCAGTGATGTTATTGATGATGAGAAGAGAGAGTGAGGATCGAAGAGGGAAAGTCCTGGTCAAGTGAAAATGAAGGTGTCATAGGCGACTTCTAAACTGAAGGGGAGGTGTGGACACATCTGCTCCTCTGAGAAATAAACCCATAACAAAGAGCAGCAGAGGGTTATAAAAGCTATTCTCCCCACAAACACACATAAATTACAAATTAGAAGCAATGCGGCTCTCCAGAGGAGGAGAGAAAAGAGTCAACATTTACATCCTGTTGCCTCGGTTCTCGCGGCAAAGCCTTGGGCGCTGTTTCAAACTGGATTTTATTTCATTCACCAAGCACATATCAATAAAATATTCATATTGGCACAATTTGCAATAATTATCCATGCAGATAGTCTTTTAATCCACAACAAATAAACACACAAATGACGAAAAAAAAGTGGGCAGGTGGCTAAGGTCGTAGGGAGGGTCATTCAGTAATGTGAAGGGTGGTTCGAATCCCGCCGCTCCCACCTCAGTCACCTGTCCTGTCTTTGGGCAAGACACCTTATCCTCATTGCCTCCAGTCATGGCATGATGGGTCAGCTAAATGACAAGGAGAAAAGAAAAAAGAATTTCTTGAAAAAGTAAACAAACACATAGGGTGTCAGAAAATGGCAAATAAAGGAAAAATAGTCCATATTTAGATTTTGTACGGTAACTATTATATTGATCAACAGCACTGTTTTTATTTGAGCACACTGGACATTTTAAAGATAAGATAAGAAGAAAATTATTATTATTATTATTATTATTTTTAATAATAATAATATTACAATAAATACATTAATTCATTTATAAATTATGCATTTTATAGTATGTGCTGGGTACCTGTGAAAACCCTGAAGGACACCACATAATTAGATCAGATAGACCAGATGAAGATATATCCAGAGATGAGATAAAAGTGATTAAATCATGTAGCACAGATCTAACACCGAAGGAATAATCTGTATTGAAGGTCTGTCGACATTATCATGGGTTGTGAGCTGATGGAGGGCTGGACAGAAGAAGAGGATCAGAGGGTTTGGGTTGGAATTTAAAGATGAAGTTCAGAAAGATATGGAGGAGGGAGATTATGGAAAGCTTTGAAGGTGAAGGGGGGAATTTTTAAATTAATGCAAAATGTAATAAGAAGCCAGTGGAATTGTTTGAGGACAGGAGTGATATATACAGTATGCTGAAGTTCTGGTCTTGATTCTGGCTGCGTTTTTCTGAACTAATTAAAGTTTATGGATCGATTGGTCTTCTGAACCAGATGCGAGAGAGCTAGAGTAACCAAGGAGAAAGTAAGAGTAAGTAGGTCAAAATAAGCTGACTGAGGAAGGTTATTGAAGAATCTTATCGTTCGGGAAACGGATCAATAATAACTGAGAAATTAGCACATTTGGTTCAGGGGCATTTGGAAACAACCAGGAGAAATTCTTGTTCCAGCTGAATGTGTTTTAAATAAAATGGGAGGAAGTATGAAGGTGAGTTTGGTGAACAGGTAGAGCTGAGTGTCATCTGCGTAGCATAGAAAAATTATATTTTATTTCCCAGAAATGGAGCCAAGGAGATGCAGACGATAAAGGGGCCCTAGGATGGAGTCCGGGGAACACCAGTAGTGGTTGGAGATGGCTGTGACTGAACATTTGTATTTCATCCTTACTGACTGCCAGAGGCGATGCTTCAAGCACTGAATGTATCCATCTCGCGCATGCGCAGGTCGAGTGTTTATACCGACAAAGTCACATGTGACCCCTGATGGTCACCTATATCTTCCGGTGACATCAGAGGATCTGTTCCTTTTCATCTTCTCGCTTCGCAGGTGAACGCATGTCAATTCGTTAGCCCAGACTTAGTGGCTGATTCTGGACAATCTCGTTGCTAGTAGCCTTACGACATTTTGTCGGAGCTGCGGACTATTCGCCCTCTTCAGGCTGCAACGGACTCCGCCCGGGGGTTTGTTGGCTCCTGGCAGCGGACTCGTCTGTTTGGGATCATCATCCTCGGTTGGATAAGTTTGTTTTTCTTTCTATTTGCTGCTTGATAACCCGCTGTTCTCGGCTTGGTTGTTTTCTTGTTTGTGAGCGTAGTGTTCTCGCTAGCCCGCCTTATATCGCTGCGATTTATGTTTGGTTTCACTTGTTGGTGACGGTAGTGCTCCTGCTCCCCCTCCCAGCATTTGAACCGCTGTGTATTTGTGTTGGACGCGGCTGGAGTGAAGCGGCCATTAGCCGACTTATCGGTGCACCGTTTGTGCATTCTTTTTTTGTTGTTTAACCACTTTCCTCGGTTGTTGGTGGTAGTGCTCTCGCTCCCGCTCCCAGTTGAGTGTGTTTCCATAGTTGGTTATGGTGTTCCCACTCAAACCAACTGGTCTGGTTTTCTCTCATATATTGGTGAAGGCAGTGTTTTCGCTCCCACTCCTGGTGTTTGTTGTTGTTTGCTTTCATTAGAAATTAAATTAATAAATAAAAATAAAGAGAGGGCGACTGGTTGTCGGCATGTCTGTCAACCATTCTTGTTCGGCCCGTAGGGCTTTTTTGCAGCCTGACGATGGCCATGTTCTATGTCCCTCATGCCTTGGCTTGGACCACCTCCGGGAGGCCCTTACTGAGGATCCTCGCATGAACTGCAGTTTCAGGCCCCAGGAAATGAGGGTTCCCAGGCTGGCTGATTTGGAGCAATTGCTGGGTCTCAGCCCCTCACATGGAGGGCGGCTGTCTCCGGCTCTGAGGGTG
>JAVQJG010065387.1:0-14812 GCA_036024015.1 Craterocephalus amniculus | reverse complement strand
CCGGATGAGTTGGCTGATGTGGCCGTGGAGAGGGAAGTCTGGGCTTCCCTGCTTAGGCTGCTGCCCCCGCGACCCGACCCCGGATAAGCGGAAGAGGACGGTACGGTACGGTACAAATTGTCTGTTTAAACCTATTTTGGTTCTGCTACCATAAACTTTTGAAATATTAATTATTTCTCATTTAAATTAAGAAAAAAAAACTATTTTTGTATTTTTCCTATTCAATCCTTTCATTAGGTTCATGCATAATGTCATAAAGTGTTCCTAATATTCCGGCCGACCATGGATGCAACATGCAGGACAACATTTCCAACCTCAACACGACAACAAACACACGACAAAAAAACATAATAAAAACGGTGACACAAACTTAGAAATCATAAGTTCCAAATATAAACACCCCAAAACTTATTTAACACAAGTTTCTAAGATTCAACCTGATATCCAGGTGATTCAGAATCGAGGTTCATGTGTCAGGAAATGTGCAGCTTTACAGCTACAGGAAGGAAATGAGAAGACGGGATGACCACACATCAGAATATAGGGGATGTGTCACCATCCCTGCAAAGATTGGCGGGTTTTATACGACTGTGCTGAGATTTGCTGAGTGAAATAAAATAAAACCAGAATTGGAAGCAAAGCTGTCGCCGCCAGAGCAGCTAATTCTTGATCCTGAAAACCAGCTTTTTCTGCAGCATCTAAAGAATCAAAAGGTTTCAATCATGTGAAGCCGCCATCTTACTTGTGATGCCACATTTTCCTGAAGACGAGGAACGTCCGCTCTTCTGACTGGCTGGAAGGTTTTGGTTGCCAGAGGAAATCGTCGGGTTGGGCTGGCCGTGGCTGGGCGACGACCCAGACGACTGGTAGCTGCCATTGGAGGAGTCGCTGTGGCAGGACTCCGGGCTGGAGGAGGAGCTGGATGAGCTGATGTAGGCTATTACGCCTCCAGCTGGAGCAGAGGAAGAAGAGGAAGAGCAGGATGGGCACAAAACCAGGGCAAAGGTGAGTTATTACTAGCTGGTTATTACTTTTACTAACTTTTAAGAACAGTTTTAAGAACTTAGTAGAAATAACACAAGCCTTTTCTCATCTGCATCATCTTAAAACTTGAAAATATTTACACTGATGCATCACAGCTTCAGGAAAATATATAAAAGTGAATGGAAAGTCAGTGGGCCAAGTATCTGTTCCTGTGGGACGCCTCAGAAGTGCATTTAATTTAAAACCTATTGGCATTAAAACTATTTTATCCTCCAGTCCTTGAGGAGATGCTTTTCTTCAAAGCAATTTACATCTGAGATGGATAATAACACAGCCAGGACATCAACCAGGATGGGACGTCATGATTAAGCGCTAGTCAGACAGCGGGGGTTCATATGGAAGCAGGTGCTGCCGTCTAGCGCTAGCCCTTTGTCATCCTCGCGGTGCTGCATCGTGGGAACATTGAGATTCTCCCGGTGTCGTTGCCTCCTCTCACCACGGTGGAATGTCTGGCTTGTCGGGTGCCCGGACCCACTCCCACTGTCGCTGCTTTTATCCCCCCTAAACCTTATGTCCCCGCTGTTTTTAATCTGTTTTATTTTAGATTTTTAATTTTTAATGTGTCTAATTTGTCGTTTTCTATTTGAGCATTTCAAGTTTACCTATATTTGTTTGTTTTTTTGTTCGTACTGTAAAGTGTCCTTGGGTGTCCTGAAAGGCGCTTCCAAATAAAATGTATTATTATATATATATATATATATATATTTGAATGTTTTGTAGAGCATAAATATTGGAGCTGCTCCTTTTTATGTTTTTGTAGTTTAGCTGTCCAGTCTTTTGTTTCACTCATTGACTTGTTTTTGGTCTCTCGTTTACTGGCTGATTTTGAGTTTATACATAGCAGTTGTATTGCTTTTGTTTTGTTTTGGCAGCTTTGTTAACCCCAACACTTGTTTGGTTCTCACCTCCATTTTGTTTGCCATCACTACTTGTGAAAATAAATCCTGGTCATTTTCCACATTTACAACCTGTCTGCATAGCTCTTTGTTGTGCCTCTCCTCCCTAGCAGAACTGGGTCATAACAATACCTAACTATGCACATTTTTTATGATTTATATAATCCAGTGAAGATTTGGTCTGATTATTTGCCGCAGCTGAGGTCAATTTTTTCGACACCTTGAGGAATAACAGTAGTGCTGGTGCAGATGAGGATTGTGATCAGGACTAAAACATAATGAGGCATTTTTTATTTGATTTCCTCACAAGGCAATGTGTTTACTCCACCTGTCACAAGCACGGCCCAAAGTGCTTCAGTAAGGGTTACTAAAAAGGATACACTTTGAGATTACAGGTATCCCACGCTGGCATTTACTACAGCTTCTAAATCATCAACTTCATGTCTGTTTGTAAGTCATAGTATGAGCTGCCAGTTTTCTGACAGATTCTTATTTATACATAAATCACACCCAGTAATCTCCTCAATTTTCGAGACAATTAAGCAGTGGAGGGAGAATGGATGGCTTGGCAACCCGTGAATTTTAATTTGCCAGCACAATGAGACTGCAGGGGGGAGGTGATGGTGTGTGCAGAGTGGGAAGTGGCTGCAGACGTGTGTGAGGAACAAACTTTTTTTTTCTCCCCCCTTTTTTCTATTCGGTTGCTCTCATTTACTGCCCTCCCATGTGGACATGATGAGAACAAGTCACCCAGGAGTTGTAATTGCGGCAAAAACTGGATGCGACAGCCAGCCTGACGGCAGCAGTGGAGCCTGTATTATAAGTGAGCCTGCCACCAGAGAAAATCCATGGGCTTCAGACAGACTCTGCTACGATCATACCTGCAGACCAATGCTGCTTGCCAATCCATAGAGATCAGGACTATCCCCTAAACCCTGCACACAGAGATTTTACATCGGGAAGCAAGCCAAGGGAAACAATTCATAGAATAGCAAGAGGCTGAAGAACCAACAACCAACATAATTTTAGGAAATACAATTGCTACCAGTATGCAGCAAAAACCCAGAAGTTTTGTTTCCTGCAAACTAAAAGGAACCGACAAATCACTCTTTTGGTCCAAACTGCATAAACTATGAGCAATTGCCTCATTTGATGAACAACAATCTGATGAGTTTGTTAAGAATATCAGCAGCAATTACTGTGTTGATTAGCTTGAAAAGCTACACAAAAAGGGGATGAAAGGGAGGCATTATGAGTGCTTTTAGGTATTCTGAAGAGAGCTGAATCCCCCTCTACACAGTCAGAAGAATTTCTGTTTCTACAGAGAATACTTTGACACCTCATCAGAATTATTTGTTTATTTCACAGAATTGTGTAAACAAAATCCAAGAGGACGGCATTGTCTTCGGCTGCGAAAAGGCTGTAGATAAAAATCAATGGGAATGAGTTTGAGGAAGAGTGGCAGCCATTTTTCACTGATGTGCACCTCAGTTTGTTTGTTCTCACAAAACAGACACACACACACAGACAAACTCAGAGACTCTGTGGTCTCTGTGGAAGATGTGGACATATAAAGCTTCAGCGCACAGATATACAATGAAGTCATTTATCTTGAAAAATGCTATTGATGAGAAACATTTTTGATAAGAACAAACAGCAGAAGTAGTATAAAACTCTAGTTGTTTTCTGCCTTTGGTGAGCATATGTCTGATGGATGATCTATCGACTATGACTGCAGAGAACTAACAGCTGTACCAGAGGACTCTACTGTACTGCTGTAATATGACATACACTCATGCAAGTCTTAAGAATGTTATCTGTTACTGTATCTCATTTTGCATGGCAGGGCATAACTAACAGTGTGTTCCTGTTATGATAACTTAATTGAATGAATTATGCTTTATTAATCCCCAAACTGGAATATTGTTTTAATCAGTCAATTCAAAACTTTGTTGCAGTATTGAAACTATTATTATGAGCAAATCTGAAGATGCCTCTGACTGTGTTATGTTGTTTACTTCCCTAAACTAATCTACCCTGAAGAATTTTGTGATGATAAGGAAACTACAAGATTCATTTAAACTGTGTCTGGTACAGAGTGCTGTATAAGCAACCCAAATTCCAGAAAAACTGGAATGTTCTTCAAGTCTGAAATAAATGAAAATGAAAAGACCTTCAAATCACATGAGACAATATTTTATCCACAAGACATACATAACAGATGTCTAAACTGAGAAATTTGACTATTTTATGTACAAAATGTGCTCTGCCACTCTAAAACACCCCTGTCATAATTAATCATGTTTTTCAGCCCTTTGTTGCCCCTGTGCAACTTTTTAGAAACCTGTGGAAAGCATCACATTTAACATGAGTTCATTATATGCATTGGAATTGTCAAATTTAGTTTTCATTTTGTTAAAATCTAAAGAACATTCCAATCTGTAATTCAGTTTGCATATGTGGCCATATCCATCCATCCATCCATATAGCGCTCCTGATAGCGCTTTTCTAGTCACATAACCACTCAAAGTGCTACATGTTACATTTACAAACACAATCATACAGTTTATTAAACAGTCATACACCAATAAGCACATCAGGTAGCACTGAGGGGTTCAGCGTCTTACCCAAGGACACTTCAACATGTAGTCAGGGGGAGCCAGGATTCAAACCACCAACTTTATGGTTGGCAGACGACTGCTGTCTTCAGCTGCCTTACATGTGGATTAATCTTTTCACATCAAGAACATGAGACATGGTGCGGCCTGGTCTTGGAGTGAATGCTAGAACAAGCATAGACATCATCTCTTCATTCATTACTAAATTTATTTCAGGTGCTGGTTCCTATCTAAAACAATTTTTATGTGATTTTGTTATACAGTGTGCTTTGCAATATATTACACCAATATTACATTACATACCTTGACAGTTACGGTACAGGGGGTGAGTGAGCAAGTTGTTTTATCTATTTGTAGTGTTGTATGTACAGTATGTATCTACTGGTTACCTTGTGTCATGTTTTAGTTAGTTTAGTTATTTAGTATTTTAGTATTTTTGTGTTTCTATGGACCCCCTTGAAAACGAGATGCTGCATCTAATGGGACTGTCCATTCAACAAAATTCAATGTTACATCAAGCACCTTTATTTTAGCTGATGAAAATATCATCTAAAATGATTGGTACTTGAAGGTACCAATCAGTGCATCAGTTTCCCTGTCCAGTTGTTGTTTTATTAGCTAAATCTCACCAAGCTTATTAACTAAGCAGGTGATATGGAATCAGGTTTTGTACAGTGCTGAAAGTAATAGTCATGACAGGTAATGCATTTCTCTTTCACAAAACTAAAACAAGCACAATGTTCATCCTGTGTTTTATTGTTACATATGGTAAATCTCTGTTCATGTGCAAGACACCAAAACTTGTAATATAAGTGGATACAGTGATTGAATTTACAATTTTTACAACACTAGATTGTAAACAAGTGTGCATGACTCATCTGAGATATTTTTTCCCCCTTATCCTTAATTCTGTTTTTAGCTCATTTTCACAAGTATGCCAGCGTTTCCTGGAGGGTACTGGATATTTAGTGTCTGTTTAGTGTGAAAATAATTTGAATCATTGTGCTGATTTATTTTCTGGTGTCAACAGAGCATCAGTTTGATGTGATTCATGTTTAATGTATGTTTATGATATAAAAAGAACCTGGTAGGCATAGAGGAAGGTGAATCACTGTTTAAGGATTGAGGTGAAATGAATCAGACCAATGTGGAGGAGCAACTGAGAAAGGAGGAAAAATACTAACTTAATAATGATGAAAGTGGAAAGCTTTCATTTAATTTTGATCTTGCATGTCAGAATGAATTTAGAGAAAGAGATTAATGTTCAGCCTGAAAATGAACAGTTTATCTGTGCCTATACTGGTCGAGCAGTGACAAATATGTGTGTGCGTGTGTGTGTACATACACATACACATATTATATATATATAATGTGTATTTTTTCACAGATTTATCCATAAAATAAGGAAAGCGTTCCTTGAATGTTAACCTCCTTTATGGACTAATGCAAATTATCAAATTCCCCAAACCTGATTAACAGACATTAAAAGCCTTTATAACAACTAAAGATTGAAAATCACAAATGATGTATATAAAACCTAAAGACAGCTTTAAAATTCAGGGATACATATTCATTTCTACTCCAGGGTATAATATGTCAAATTTCAATCTCACTCGACATTTCTTTTTCTGACCTCAGAAATTAAATTTCGCAAAAAGTACTGTGTACTGTGGCCTTCACCAAATCCGTATTTTGAGTGTACCGCTAAGTACTATTATTTTTTTTTAGCTCATTACTCATTCTTTTAGTAAATATTATGCACTTTTGAAAAACAGTAAGAACAGCATTTGCCTTGCCATTCAGCTTGTGTTGTGTGCAGAATTATTACATCCACAAACGCATTAATACGTTCAGACAATTCTCAATTGTGCATTAAGTATTCACGGATGCCTCAAAGCAACACGCTGGCCTGAATTTTCTTTTGTAGAATTAAGTTTCTCATCTCTATTGCTGCTCTCTCAGCCTCAGCATTAATAAAAGGGGTTAGAGAAGCCATTCAAATGGCAGCTGAGGTCAAGTCACAAGCTTTACTCTCTAAGTGACCTATAATATCTATTTTCTGACCTGTGCTCCGACAGAGACTGAGCTAGAATGCTGCAATATTAAATGATAAAAGATGAGTTCATATCTGCCTATAGTCTCACAATTTCCATCAACTTTGATCTAAGCCAGTATTAAATTACCTTGAAATAGCATCCAATATCAAAGTATGTCAAATTAATCATTTGATTTATGAGGTTATGTGGGGTTATCGTTATAAACTTACTGTTCTAGAGCAAAATTCTTTAAACAGGGGAATTTTAAGGAGTACAAAAAAGGGAATAATTTAAGATTCTTGCAACATATTATGACAAAAGATCATGTAAATATAAATATTAAATATTCTCTCAGTCATTCAGTCTATTATTTTCTGGTTAATTTGGGTTATTCTTTCTGGTTTATTTTTTCATGACTTCCTTTTTCCAACGATGCAAAAATGATTTTAGCCTCAATTTCTGCATCACTGCACTCATACTTGGTTTCACTGAGCCAGTCATAGCACACCTTTCTGAAAACTCACAGTTAAACCCTTTGCCTTTCTGAATATTTTAAACATAACCCTCCTTCTCCCATCTCCGCCTCACCTTGATTTTCTAAACGTTTCAAGCATTTTAAATGTATAAAGTCATTTTCACTCACAATTAAACACACTGCTCTGTGGTTAATTACAATTAAATGCAAATGTGTATGTTTCTTCATTAGATCTGTAGAGATTTCCAAGTGTATTGATTCATAAAATGTACTATTTCTAGTTTGAACTTATGTGTTTTATTAATATTTGTGAATAGTTATGTACAGCTTTAACAGACAATATCATCTCAAATCTTAGCAGAGAAATGTGCACAAAAGACAAAAAGAAAAAAAAATAAAATAAAATGAGAAAATAAACTAAGGATAACATAACATGAATACACAAACATAGATCTGCTTAATATTGAAGTAAAACTGTTAAAAAAAATTTTTGGGGTTAATTTACTCTTTTTCTTTTTCAAATATGCATTGATGTCTGTGAAACTTTAAGAAGTTTTATCATGATAAAGTGTTTTAAAAAATGCAAAAAGATGCCAATAAATGCCAACAGCGGTCATTATAGATGTAAGTCTCTGCAACCATGCAAGTTGAGCCTGTAGACAGTGGATCAGTCTTAATTCATAGAAAAAAAAAGGTGCTTGCTTTATTCAGTTCGGTCCTTGAGCTGTAATCCTGCAGGTTTTCTATGTATTTGTATTCCTGCTTCAATACACCGGCACCAAATTAAATGGATGTAATGGCTAATCAAGTTGTGTGCAGTGACTCATTGACTTCATTCAGGTTAGTCAAGAAAACCTGCTGGATTGCAGCCCTTGGAGGACCGAATGCCAGAAATGGAATCTTCTGAACAGACCCATCTATAGTTTGCGCGCAAAACGAAACCATGAACATAACAAAAATGAACAGCTGATTAGCAATATTTTGTTGTCTTTACTCTTTGATTAGTCAAATAACAGTTTTCAAGACATCCAGTATTTTAAGTTTTTTTTTTCTTTCCTCCAATATTTCCAGAAGTCAGTTTTGGATTCAAGTTCACCAAAAGATTCAACTGGCCCAGTGCTTCTGAGTTCAGAGACTTAAAACAATCTAGTTTCTCTGATTGAGACACTATTAATATGGTAATATTACACCAGACAATGTTTAAAGATCAGGAACCATATAATTTTGTGAACTTAGATGGACAACTGATGACATGTGGGAAAAGAACATGAGGTTATAAGGGAAAAATAGAGGGCACTTGTTGCTGTGACGCTGTCAAGCAGCAATCACTTTAAATGAGATGCAACCTCTCTGATGTAACTGGATCTGTGGCAGCTGAGCAGGGAATGACCTTAGTTGGGCAGACCGGTAGATTTATTTTAAGTTAACAATTCAGCTGTCAGGGAATTCATATTCCTTGCCTCCAAGCAAGTTCAGCTCATGAATGCTCTTAGATGGTTCAGAATTTGACTGAAATGTGATGTTTGTCGTCCCACTTTTTTTCAAATAAAATTCCACTAATGTCTTCACATTGCGGAAGGAGAAAATGTCAGGTTGCATGCTCAAGGGTGTGTTGAATAAATACAAAATGAAAAGAATTGACTTGTATGCCGCTTAAAAAAGAAGAAATAAAAAGTTAGTCTTCAGTTCACCACAGGAAGTCTCCTGTTGTTCTTTTCCTTTTTAAAGCTTGTATTGATAGTCCTTATCAAAACTTTGCTAATTTTTCTCACATAATGCCAGATTTGTGATAAATGAGCAATAATAAAGAAGAAAGCACCAAGTCTTTTCTTCAGTAGAAGGTAAGAACTTACCATACGGTTTGAAGACCCTCACATGGCTGGCTCTTACACAGGAATAACATTTAGCTTTTTTTGTTCTTTTGCCTTACCATCAGTGAGGAAATGGCAGAGAAAATGCTCAGCTAGCGAAAAAGAAAAATAGAGGGCAAAGAATGGTGCTGCCAAATGAAACACAATTTAAAGCTTTACATGAGAACTTTGTGTCACTTCGACCATCTTTCTAGAAAAATAGATTTCCAAATCATTTATGATGCTAATATTTGGGGATTATTGTACATTTTCAGCCATGTTTAGTCAGTTATTGTCACCAAAATACCAAATTTGTGACCATTTCTAAGAGAAAATAAAACAAAACTTCTGGTTAGGTCACCACCTGTAATGTATATGAATGTAGTGTGATGAGGCCATTACAGTCCTTCTGATGGACAGGTTAGGAATTGGTTTGCTGTTACTGCCTTGTATCATGTTATCAGATCACAGTAATGTTCAGAATTTATTTAGTTTGTTTTTCTTCTATGTCTCAATGTATTTATAATTTTTACAGAATGGAAGCATGTAGCTGAGTTTGATGTATACACCATGTGGACCCTTGGGAGGAGTCAGAGTGGCAGAACGATGACACCATAGCATCAGCACCTCTGATGGTGCCTCAGGGGATTTCGAAGGAATGAAGAAACAAAAACAAAATGGAAGACCAGAAAAAGCGACACAAAACGAGAGTCAACAGCGAAGAGAGGTGCTGCTCTGTGTGAGTGTGCACGTGCGACCCAAACTGAGTCGTCCAGTCTTCCTTTGTCGGTTTAGCAGCTCAGAGTCACTTCTGCTGCACTGCCAGCATGATGGTACGCCAGGTCCCTACAGGCATCTCTGGGATCAGGTGGCAGATTCATAACATACGCCAACAACATGACCTTGTCCTGGATGAGCCCGCTTGAGCCCAGTGATAGGGTTAACAGGGGCCAATGGGGTGAGAGAGAGTGGAAAAAGAATGAGACACCAGATGGATGTGTTAATTTATTTGGCATGGTGTAATCTGCCTCTATTCCTCTCCATCTTTTTCCTTCTGTTTGTCAATGATTGCACACAGAATGAAATGTCATTCTCAACACTTCATAAGAAGTAAATGACTACTTGGCCACAGAGCTAGTCATGTGGGGTTTATGGAAGGGGAAAAAAAGAAGACAGAATAAAAAAAACATCATTTATGAGTGTAACTTATCGAGACAGTACACATTAAAAGCATGCCCAATGGTAAAAGGGGGCGGAAAGCACAAAACCAATGCTGTTATCAAATATCTGACAAGTGCTACTCTCATAGTATGTTAAATGGCTGGTCTATTTTAAAGGTTTATTCATAGATGGAAAGATTTTGCTTAAGGTGATTGCATAGGACAATCAATTGTCCAATGATTATTGTTTGACCCTGCTTTACATATGAGTTGCTTAACTCAGTGGTCGGGACCCTAAAGGGGACCCAACTTACAGTATGTCCAAAGGGTAGCATCGGGTGAATTTGGTAGTGTTTGGGGGGGAGTTAGGGTCATGTAGGGTTATGTAATCGTGCTCAGTGACTCCTAAAAAATATGACATTTCAGGCAAAATATCCCCCTCTGGAAGCAGCAGCAGAGCGTCTCAGTGCTTAATGACACTGGTACAGATCGTGTGCTTGGCACACAACAGACAGTGCTTATGAGCCGTTTGCTGACTAAAGCAGAATACTGTGAATAGACAGCTATTTAGTGCATATGTTTATCCTAAACTCCTAACCAGATCAGAGATGGGACAGTCTCCGTCGAGAGCGAGCCACCCATCTGCTTGTGTTTGAGTGTAGGCAGTTTACTGTGTTTGCGCTTTCTAGTGAGGGTGTGCATGGTGATTGCCTCAGGTTGTTTGGGCTGGGTGTGTTGAAATACACTAGTGAGACACTTGTTTGAACTTTAACTGTGCTTGATTTGAACAGTACTGCTGCCTGTGAGAAGGGTTTCATATTCTCAGAAGGGCAGTTTTTGAATTTAGACAAGGCAAGGGCAAGATGGTAGATGAAATCCAAATGTTTGGTCATTGAAAAGTTACGCAGCTCTTACACTGATACACATCTGGATGAAAGGAAACCTCTTGTGTCAGTGCACAGTTTGCATGATTGAGTGTTATCAACCTCAAGTAACTTTTGAGAAGAAAAAGGCTTTTTCCCCCCAAGATCACTGACTTATTAACAGATTGCTTTAAAGCTGATATCCCAGAATGTGTTTGTTTAGATCTTTATCCCAATCTGTCAGCATTCTTGTTTGAACAAAAAGTGTGCCGGTTGAGATGAAGGGTATAATATTGTTGTATAAAAACAAGAGCAAGTTTCCGTGGTGTGAAAATAGTTTATATCTGCAAGGCATCTTCTGTTCTAACTCCAAACATGCCTTGGCCTAATTAAGTTTTCATGTCAATAGTTCAGTGTAGGTTTAAAATTCAACACCAACAAACTCAGAAATATACTTTTTCCAGTCTGATAAACAGAAAATAAATGTGTTTTGATTCTTCAGATTTTATTATTGAACATTTTCTTTTAAATCTCATTCCAAAGCTTTTCCACTTTATTTGGGCCTCTTTATAAAGATGTACAGACCTGGCGATAACTGGTCAGGTTTCCTATGAGCTATAAGTCAGAGAAGGAAACAGGATGAAATGAGGTCTGCTCCCTCCTACTAGTCAATAAATTGAATAACTGACACTTAGGCCATTATACCAGCCTTTTTTGGCTCTGGAGTAATGAACTGTAATAGAGAAATGATAATAATGATGATAGTCATAATTAGTGCTATAATGACAGGGCCATCACAGGGTACCGTAACAGGTGACATTAACTGTTATCTGTGATTGATCTGTTGCATGGCTGGCAGCTTGGTAATCGAGTGGGAAATCTCTGGAATAGGGATGATGCAGAAAGTGTGTATCCAAGTGTAGTTGTTAGATATTAAATAACTGATAACAGTTTTTCCTCTTTCATCAATGATCCACTGGCTTACAGTATGTGTTGGAGGTAGGAATTCAAGTCGCGAAAACATGTCTCTGTTTTATTAACCTCCTATTAAAATCTGCAAGACAACTCAAGGCATTTATCCACGGACAATGTGTATACACCTACCTGTCATCATCCTTAAAAACATAAGCCCTTTTATGCTACCATTTTTTCAAATTACGCCATTTCTCATATATACTGTGTCATTATCTACTTTTTTGAGTACTGCACATTTATCAAGTTTTATCTACTTATTCAAGGTCATTTACTTACTATGCAAGCAGCGTTAAACAATCTCTCCAACAAGACTTTGGCCTCCCCTGAGACTTCATCTGAAAATCGCTTTTAGAAATGGGAGTTTTTGCCTGTTCAGGTGGCAGGGTTTGTTGCCATAGTGACTGCTCCTGCCTGTGCGGCTGGGGGTCCCGTGGGGCAGACGCATGGCTGTGGTGGGACCCCGGCCTACCCTGGTATGACTGGTACTGTGGTGGCACTGTTTGTGGTCCTGGGTAGGCTTGATCCTGGTGTGGATGGGTCTCCAAGATACCATTTCCTCACAGCAGTGTCAGGCCAGATGTTTAAGTTTATATTATTATTACGTATACGTATACAGTGTATATAAATATATCTACCTCTGAGTTTTTTAATTAAAAGAGACAGCCCATACAGACAAAAGTTTATGTTAGTGAAGACTTGGGTGGGGGGCAGGTGGACGTTATTCAATTTTTTCTTACATTTGTGTGCGTGCATGACCGTATTTATGACATTTATGTTCTTATATTTGTTGTGTGAAGTCTGTTTTTAATTCTTTTATGCATGGATTGTTTTTAATATGTAAAGCACTTGAGTTGCCTAGGCCTGAAAGGTGACTTATAAAGAAATACATTTGAATTTGAAAGGGGCCACTGTCTCTGTTATACAGAGCGTCAATGACAGGTGATACAGTAATGTATAGGATTGCATACATTTGATGAAATTTGAAATTATGTCTTGCATTCTTTGAGTGCAAGTGCACTGTCAAGTATGACAATAATTTTTGAGACATGGCTTTGTTTTTTGTTTTTTTTCTATTTGTTGTTTTTAAATGTATTATTGTGTTTTTTTGTCAAATTGGCTTTAACTGTTAAATATCTACTTGTGATACATATCAGTGTATCTGTAGTACTGTTCAGAATTATCAGACAAAACTAGGAAATACTGCGACCCAATTGGATTAAGCGGTACAGAAAATGAATGAATGAATGAGCTATGAAATAAAAATACTCTTTGAAAAAAGGTGGGAGTTCTTCAGAGGACATTATGAGTCATTTTAATTTGAATATTTTGGGTGAGTTTTATATGGTAAACAAGAACCCTTTGAATCCATTTTAAAAACCTGTTTTGGGTATGAATTGAAAGTCAAAGTCCACAGTTTATTAATTCATGCCCTTGTTTTGTCTTCAACCATGCCCAAGGCCAGGTGCACGCAGGCACAAATTAAAAGTCAAATAAATTCTCCCCAAATAATCATGAAGGTTGTTTAGTCAGGGAAAATTTCTGATATTTTTTTTACGAAGAAAAAAAAACCTTTTTTGGTATCTCACTGTGATGTTTTCATAATTGTAGTCGGATTGGTCATATTTATAGCCCCTTGATATATTTACTCACACATTTTATAAAGTTGAATGTTATTCTAAATTTTAACTTTTATCAAAGAATTCCACAATATTTATAAGAGAAATTTCCAATAGCGTTTCTAAGATACTGTATGTTATTCCTGAACAGATGCTAAAGGAATAACAATTGCCATGTTTTACATGAGAGTTTTAATTCCTCTTAAATTCAGAATTAATGTTAATTCTGTTTTAAACACATGAAAAATTACCACGTAAACACTTAATTCAGATTGAAAATGTTAATTCCAAACTAAATCTAATTTCACATTAAGCTGGATGTTTTACTTTTAATTCCAAATTAGATATTTCCTCTGTCATCCTCTATCATGTAAACCTTCATTCCCCTTTAAATACATTCCAGTCGTTCTGCACATGTTTGTTCCCTCGTCTAGTCACCATGATGACCATACACAGTACTCCAATTCAAAGCAAACAGACTCAAACCTAATTTGTTAATGAGTAAGTGAAGTAGTATGCTAGCGACTAGCTGCTGTTTCATGACTAGAATCAAGATCAAGTAAAAATTATTCTTATTATGACATTTTCTCATGTTATTGTCAAAAAGAAATTAAGCTGGAAGGGGAGTTTTTTTCACTTCCGGTAAACAAAGGTATGTACAGTACATCACTACCACCATCCAGCCAATCAGAACCCTTCCCCCCTGAATTTAAAGCAGAATTAGTAAAACATGTTTTCCATGTAAACTTTAATTCAGAATTTATATCTTCACGTAAACCCAAAGGAGAAAATTTTCATTCAGAATTCTTTGATTAATTTTGAATTACAAAAAAAAAAGTCATGCAATCCTACCCAATGCTACAACAGTTCAACAATGACAAATTATCAGCGAAGTCCAATCAGTTTTGTATAATACTTTGAGTTATACCATTAGTGATGTTCATATTATATATATATATATATATATATATATATTAGTGCTGGGCCTTTAACGGCGTTAACGTGCTGCGTTAATTGAAGACTCTTATCGTGCGATAAAAAAATTACAGCCGTTAATCTATTTTCAAAGTTTGGTGTGGGAGAGCAGGGTCAGTATAGTGAGAAAGCTCCGAATTTCACTTTGATATTTTATTTGGGATGTATATCTAGCCCAGCAGACCGTGATGTGGGCAAACCAGACCAAGAAGCTCAGATGCATCTGAGGACAGCAGCATGTAGAAAGCTGCAAGCAGGCTAACATGGTGGTAAGTTCTGACAGCTCTGTCTGCTTCAGAATCAG
>JAVQJG010065380.1:0-10445 GCA_036024015.1 Craterocephalus amniculus | reverse complement strand
AAAATAATTTGGCATAGATCTTTAGTTAAATTGCCATAATAACTCATTTCATGTTGTTCATATAAACTTCAGTAAAACACCAACTAGAAATCTACATTTTGTTTTGCATGAAATTTTATTTTCCTGCTGACATCTTAGACATTCCTTGTGTCAGTTTTTAAAATGTTCACATAGTCTCGGAGGGTGGGAACTGAACTGAACTCGGAGGTTAGAGTCAGATGTTATTTTAGGAGATGTTTAGACAACATGGGATTTAAACATTCCCATGTAAAAAGACAGCTTTATTTTTATAAGTTAGAATAAATGTCCTGGAAATGTACAGTATATACACATAGGAAAAAGGCATGCTGATTTAATCTTTTTTAATTATCTTGTTATTTTCCTGCCCATTGAATAATTTTTTTTAAAAGCCGAATTGCTAAAGTCATGTATCAGAAATTAATTTTACTAAAATATGAGTTGGTTATCTTTTCTATCAAGTTATTTGTTACTACTTATTTTTCTAATTTTCCTTATTGGTAATTATTTCTATACAGTTTGTGTGATTTCTCCTTTTTTTTAAAAGATCACATACATAGCCTGGGATATTTCAATTCTCAGAATAAACAATTTTTATTTACAAGTTACTCTTATCCTTATTCACACTCTTTTCTAATGTGAATCAATTAATTAATTTATGAATCATTATCATTTTAATAGCTAATTACAGTTACAATGAAGAGAATCGATAACTATGTTAATAAATATGATATAATAATCTTTTAATCACATATTTGGTATATCATACTAAAAACTCTTTAATCATAATAACAAGAAATTCAAAATATTAGATACAAAATTTGTGTGTAGTAAATAAAAGGTACTGCCAACATTTGAAATAAAAAAAGAGAGAATTATTTAATGCTAGTTTTAAGATGTAATAACACAGTAAATATTGTTGTATCGCCTGAAATAATAACACTTTATGTGAGACTTTCTGTGAACTTGTTGTCCGTCGTACTTGGAAAAAAAAGTCCGGGATCCAAAAAACTGAGCCGCACATCCCTGTCATCACCACAATCACTGTGACAACGGCCGGACAGCCTCTCATCACCCTGCCAGCTCCCGTATCCCATGTCTCATGATACCAGATACTTTCATTCATCAGAGAAGATGGAGGGAAGCTGTTTTTCTTCAGGTGACGACTGGACGGGACACACAAACACGGAAGCATCTGATGGCGAAGCGACGACTCTCGTTTCAGCAGTAAACTGTCACGAGATGCAGCAAAATAATAAAGGAAATTTATGAGATGGAAACAAAACAAACAGGATGAAATGAAGCTAGAAATCACAAGGGAAAAGGTGGAGAAAATAAATGAAAAGAAAACAACCAAAACAAAGAAAGGGTTAAATGAAAGGGAAGAAGAGAGACACAACATGAGGAAGAAAACAAAAATAGCAAAGCAAATGTATGAAATAGAAGTAAAAAGAAGAAAAAAGTGACTTTTTAAAAAGGCCGAGAACAAAGAGAGAAAGAGGAGAGGAGGAAAAGAAAATGAAGATGTAACCTGATGACATGCTGATGACACGCTGCTCTCCTATTGGCTGATCTGAGGCTCCACAGGTGTCTCCTGAAGTTGACCTGTGATGACCCTCCGCCTGCCAATCACATCTCAGAGAAAGAAATCTTTGTTTTCCTGACTGTGTGTGTGTGTGTTTGTCCTGACCGGTGTGTGTTTGCTGATGAAAAACAAGGCATCATCTGCATAAAGACAACACCGTCAGACCCTCTGTCCTCTTCCTTCTCTTCTTTCTCTTCCTTTTAACCTCTCTCCTGTTTCAACCCTTTCATATTTCTCAGCTCATATTTTTCCTCTGACATCTTCATAAAAACACGTTTCCTTTCTCTGCCAATTCCCTCTTTCGGTCTTACTTTTAAAGAGCTTTTTCTAATTCTCCTCTTCGGCTTTCTAAATCCTCATTTATCTGTCTTTTCGTTTTCTCTGCAGGTGATTTGTGAGAAAATATTCAGGCCCTGGTTTTCTCCCACTCTGCTCGGGGCCAAAGCCGGCCTCCCACAGCAGGTACTTCTGATCTCTTTTAGCCGAACAAATCAAAATCTCTCATTTTGTCCCTTGTAATTTTGTGATTTATCATTATTGTTTAACCTTTAAATGTAAACAACACTATGACAACTATAAAAGTTTATGAGCAAGAATTTCTCTATGATAAACAATTATCATTAATCAATAATAGTAATTTAAAAACAAATTTTAAAAGATATTACAAATATTTTTTACTATTTTTTTGTTAAATTGCTCAATCATCTGAAGTCCTGATCACAACTACCAAATATATAATAGTTATTCACATTATCTCAACACTATCTGTCAATGTTGCAACAATACTGTATTGCATTTTTTCAAATAAAATAAGTTATTATGGATAAAAATACATATTTGGAAGCTTTGTGTTGTTCTTTAAATCACTCTGGAATTAACTTTAAATTAACAATTATATTAACTTTGATCTTTCACTGCATATCTTTAAATGCACATTTTAATAATTAATCTACAATATAAACCACCTTGAATTTTCTTGAATTGTGCTATAGAAGTTTTTATTTGCTTTGCTTTTAAATAAAAACTCCATCAAACCAAACAGGTAATATATACAATATACATGTATATAGCAATATTAAAAAAACAATTTATTTTTTTTAATGCTACATTATTTGATGAAATAGACATTTGTGGGACTGTAATAATTTTGAAATCCACATCTTTTATATTTGTGAATAGGAGTAAAGTTGATTGGGTAATTTCAGCAAACAAAATTAACAGTTTTGAGAGATGACATATTTTGTATTACCTGAAAGGGAACCAGGTCTCTGTGCATTTTCTTGCTGACGTTAAACAAAAACTGAAAGAAGACTTTCCAATCACTTTCTTAGCAATTATAAGGGTCCCAATTATCTTTCCGTTTGAGTTGTGCCATACTTCAAATGATCATATGAGTTTTACCAGTTTAGCTATCAACAATCATGTGTGGCATTCCTCAGGGTTCTTTCCTGGAGCCCTTTCCATAAACCTTAATTTTGTCTTTTGAACAGATAGAGTTGCAGCAAGCGGTGCAGGAGTGCGCAGAAACAGACGGAGGTGTGGGCGAGACTGAAGGAGACAGAGGAGGCAGGAAAGTTTATCAGCGTCTCTTCAACATCCTGAACCGCCTCATTCAGGAAGGCGGAGAATCGGGAGAGGGGGTGGGGCTGGGGTCCTGGGAGGGGAAGGAGCATGTCCACACTGCTCTGAACTTCTGAGGAGGTGAAGAGAAGACTGGAAGGGACTAGAAATCTCGGAAAACCACCAAAAGCCCTGATATGGAGGCGGCTTTTCCAATTGGTCATTTTGGCCCGGATCTGTTTTCTCGTGCTCATGATTCCACATACTGAAGATTTTGAGAAATATGAACGACTCAAACAAAGTGAGGGATTTTCCTCTTAAAGCCCTTCAGTGAAATTAAATCTATACTTGTTTGTTGTGACTAAGTTGACCTCAACCTTCATTCAGCTCTTTTATTTCATGTTATTTCCCGTGTTTGGTTTGAAAATGCAGATTTCAGTGAATCTGGAACCGGATCAGCTGGACTCGGGGCAGTAACACCTCAAGTGTCCTCAGCAGGAGAATCTGTTAATGATCCAACACACTTGGATCCTCTGGATGGGTGGATGGATTCTTCTCTTACTTGAAGCAGAACTTGGTAACCTTTTGAACAAGATGGACAGGAATAAATATGCCCAACCCCCCCACCCCCCTTCCTCTCTGCTGTGCTTCAGCTTCCATTGCAAGGAAAGTGTTCACCATTGCAACAGTCATAACTGGCCTCAGACATAGTGGATTATTGCATGAAGAGGAGTCAAATGATTTTTTAAAATTGTTTTTCTTTTTAACTTACTATGTATTTTAACTTTTTTTCCCCTTTTCTAATTTCTTTACAAATTAGATCTTTTAAATTACCAAGCCACAGTTAGTCTCAGTGAGATTAAAATGCATATTTCTCATTTCAAGAGAAACTGGTAAACAAACAAAATAGTACTGTGTATAAGTGGAAATGACAAAAATGCTGCAGATAAAACAAGCTATTATTGATCAGTCTTTTTTCTTCTATGTTTTTAACCCTTCACTTATTCATTCTGAAATGATTTCAGTTTTTGAAGACAGACAACTTAAATAACACAAATGAAGCTGCTAACTAAATTACATTCATTTGTAAACCCTTTTAATTCTTTACAAATTGTACTTGAATTATAGGTTTATAGATATTTCATGTTTTTTAAAGGACAAAAAGAATAGTTTAACTTGAATGGTACTGTATGGCATTGGTTCTGGCTCCAGTATGTACTGGAAACAGATATGGAACAAAACTACAGTCGTAAACAAGTTTTTTCCTACCCGTCCATTAAAGAAGGAGAAAAAAACCCAGCTGTAACTGAAATAAGCTGAAACTGACAAAAGTAATAATAAATTTTTTAAAAATCATGAAAATAATTACATTTTTTTTAAATTGTGGTTTAAGAGAAATATTTTTCAAAACACAAGTGAAAAGTAAGATAAACAAATGTGCATTGTGTAACTTACAAACTAATACTTAGCTGAACAATCCTTTGAGGCAATCACTGCAATCAAGTGTTTTCTGGACCTCTACACCTGTCCACAGGTATTCTGGCCCACTACTCATCAGCAAAGTGCTCTCATTCATACAGGACTGTTTTTTTTTATCATTTCAATTCAATTTAATTAGAAAATGTCTTATTTTGCTAAATTAGAATTTAGCAGATTTAGGTTCATTAGGTTATTAGGTTTATTATTACTTTATTTAAAGATATTTGAGTCATTTAATTAGTTTTTAATGGATGTATACTTTTGTTCACAACTGCATGAAATAGTAAGAAACAAGGAATTTTATTTTACATTTTTGTTTTAGTTTTTTTTTGCTGACCTCTGAACATGTTTCCATATTGTTTTCCAAACCGCAGCCTTACTTTGATGCCTGCCAGTGTGTCATCATTAAATCAGTGGTCAAGGTTCTGTAAATAATGACATTTAGGGCTCATTTGCCGTCACATGTACAATTCAGATGAACATTAAAGTTTTTCTTGAATGCATGTTGATGTGTGTTGCTTTGCTCTTGCTTATCAGGAACAGTCAGGCAGTGCTGATTTCTTACAGACGAAAAACCCTTTAATCAATTGACAAAGATTTGTGCCTTAAAATAAGTCTGTCCATGTTTTTATGAAATGAATAAAGATACTAAGATGCTTTATTCAGATCATCTGTAAGCTGACTGAATGTAGATGTAAACATGAGGTTTTATATTTTGTTGAAACGGCTGTTTGGGCTCCAACCACGCCTACTCCCCTCCACCTTTAATAAACATCCAGTTTGAGTTTCAGGATCTTCTTCTCTCCTGGATCAGCTGCCATATCTTCTCCAGCTTCTTGAATCTCCGATAATATTCACTGAGTTCCGACGGATCCAGCTTTCATTTTCAGCTTCCTGCTGGGGACGATGGACCATCTTACTGGTTTTCATGCATCGGTTCGGATTCTAACCAAACTTCCAGCAAACGGACTTAACCACATATGGTTGAAACAACAAATTAAAAATTCCACCAGGATTCCAGTTCAGCAGCGACGTGCTCTTTCAAGCAAAGTTGAATTTCATTGTTTCTGAAGATAAACAAGAAGAAAGCAGATGAAAAAGAAGAAGCAGTAGGAGGCCCGGAGGTTTAGACAGAACACATCCTGTTGGTTGGAAAATACAACCTGAAGCTTTCATTTCCAAAAAACTGACACATTAAGACCTGCATGTGTTTCTCTGATGTCTTTAAAGCCTAATTTCCAGTTAGTTCAAGGCTGGAAATCTGTGCTGAGTTAAGCCGTTCCAGTTTCCCAAGTCCTGTTTGGTTTTATTGAACCTGGGATCCCTGCACTTGAGCTACTGCTACCGGTGACTCTGAAGAGGAGCATACACAAAATATTCAGTCAATCTTTAGTCATAACATAAAATAAAATAAAAATTAGTTAGTTTTTTAAAGTTATGCTTAAGAGTCAAATAGATTTGGTGGCTTTAAATGATGATCATTGGTGAGACAGCTGGTAAAATGGCTCTTTTATTGCAGACCTCTGGGCTGGTTGTTTGCATTTAAAGCATCCTGGTTCAGGTCATGAGGTTGGTCCAATGCTGCATTATTATGAGTTCAAAACAAAGATGTCATTTCTCAACTGTGATTTTGACAACATATATCCCTCTTTGCTCTTTTATACTTCCTTTCAACTCTGTACAAAATGTTCTCTGCTACTTAGTCAGTAGAAATGACCCCCCCAGGCGTCCTAGAGAAACATGGAAAATTTAGTTTCATCTATTTTCCCTCAAGCTGTCAGTTTCTGAAATGATTCTAAAAACATGCCAGTGTCTTCAGAGGAGACAAAAACTGGTGAAAAATGATTTGTTGTGCCTCAGAGTGCTGTAGTTTCACAACATTGGCATCTTAAAATTCCACTGAAGCCGTTTCTGGATGCTCCACAGAGACAGGTGTCAACACAACATATTTATGTCAAGATTTCCTTGGTAATCCTCCAAAGTTCTGCAGGCACAGAGAGACGTTTAACATGATGTCTGTCCACTGTTTCACAGCAACAGGCTTTACATCAGCAGGACCGATGTAAAACAGAAATCAGCCATCAGGACCAGGTTTCTGTTCCCCTCACTCTGCGTTGAGCTGCTTCAGATCCTGATTTTTCCTCTCCTGGTGTGTGTTGGGCCACCACAGCACCAAGAATTCATTTGCGGACTAAAACTGACTTTTACAGTGAAAGGCCACTTTACTGTAAGACACTTCCTTTAAGAGACCCCCTGGAGAGGAGGTCCACCCCCTCTGGGATAAGTTCCAGACGCACCTCCTTCCTCTCTCTCTCATCCGACCGACCTCCGACACATCTCTGCCTCTCTCCTCTGCCTGGGTCACCATCCCCCCCAGGCCCCGAGCACGGCAGGCCTCACAGGCCCTGTCTCTCCATCAGCTCTGCCTTCAAAGAGGTGAGATCTCTGCAGCTCTCACCTCAAACCTGGCCTCGGACGCATTCCTCTGACCAGGCCACACGTCTCTTTGCCGCTCCTGGAGGACTCCATCCCCCGAGCTCCATGGAACAATAGGCCTGCAGGCCTCAGCCAGCAGGAGACCTTGGTAACACCTTCACCGCTCATCCTGAAATCAGCCAGGAACTGCTGATCTCTCTGTGTTCTGTTCGGCAGCAACAGAGCCCAAATCTTCTCACCCAAGGAAAGATTCCCCTTCACCGAGCAGTTTGGGTTAGCGTCCAGCTAACCTCTCTAGCAGAAGAAGCGACCAGCCTCCTTCTTCTTAAAGCATGCGTCTCAACATCACTGAAACCCAACTGGACCAACTTTGCTGGACAAAAGGACACCTTTCCAGCATTCTTCCTTCGTTCATCAAAGACCATCACCCCCAAAGGACTGTGGTAACAAAGACATTCTGGGCTTCAACAGTTTTATATCAGCAGTAGCTAAAGCTAAGCATGATCGACTGTGTTTATTCACGGTTTCGTTGATTTTGCCTTTTAGTTTGTGTTATTGAATTAATAAGGTTACTTTAGACTAGTTATGTTATGTTAAGAATTGCTCTGGCATGCTAACTAACATCCTTGTCTAACCTGGCACCTTCTGAATCCCCAACACTCACAACTATCTTTACATCAATCTTGGCTCTAGGAGGACCCTGAACATGGCTCCTTTGTTCTGCTGTGCCACATGCGTTGTCGCTAACAAATGCTAACTCATTGGCTACAGTAAGCAAAGTTGTTATCTTGTGGCTACAGTGGCCACAAGATAACAACAGATATCTTGGCTCCACCTCCATGCAAGAGCAGCCATTTTGTAAGATCTGTATCCCCTTAGCCATTGTGGGCCATCCCAGCAACCACGTGGCTGGCCCCCCTGCTGTTTTATCACCTTGATTTCACTCACTCACACACACACAGTCACCCTTGCACACACACACACACACACATGATGGTGATTGTTTGTTAATAGTTTAACCAGGGACCTCTTGATCTGCATTCAAATGCTCTACCACTGAGCTACACCCCCACAAAACACGCAGTATTTGGAAGAACTGCAACACAGACTATGATCTGAATGACCTTGGACTGGTTAGCTGCTGTAAATTTTTCAAAGAGACTAACACACAACAAGTAGTTTGGGAGAAAAGGAAAAGGGCACAAAAGGCTGCAATTTGCCAAATGACAATGGAACTGGACTTAAAATCATCAACAACATTTCTATTGGAGAGACAAATCCTCTGCAAAATCTGGATAGAACTACAGAAGCAATATAGAGGACTCTTTCAAAACCAAGAAATACATGTCCAATGGGCGTTATTTCAGCTCCTGACTGAAAATCTTCAACAACAATTCTAAGGGAATTACAAATCCTCTGCAAAATCTGGATAGAATTACAGAAGCAATACGGAGGACTCTTTCACAACCAAGAAATACATGTCCAATGGGCGTTATTTCAGCTCCCGTGAATTTGAGACAAACTCTTGAGCCATTTTCTTTGAATGGAAATCAGGAACAATTTTGCAAATGTTTTGATTCCCAAAGATCTCTTAAACAGTGTCATAACACAGCTTAGTTTTCAGTGTCTTCTCCAGACATCTGAGTAAAGAGCAGAAGGGGTGGATGCCAAAATGTTTTGGTTTTTTTATTGAACAGAATGTGAAAAGGCAGCTTGTGAAGAAATTTCAAACAAGCAATCAATGAGTTGAAAGATACATATGGATCTTCAGTTGGTATGTGCATGGTACTGTGACTGAAGTGTGATGTGAAATTTTGCCCCTGCTGTATGTATAAATTTGAAAGACAATCCTTCAGCTTCTCTTGAGGGGAATTTGAGGAACATAGGAAGATCTTGGATTCAAACAAGGGACCTGTCATCATCAAGGACTTGAATGGTGACATTGAACAAGGAAATGATGTGTCTTCCTACGAGGAAGAGGAAAGTCTTCTTTTAAAACACCTCTACGGAATGTCATTTCCACAGTCCACATTTAGCTGATGGTAGAAATCACAGGGGATTTGAACCAGGGAGCTCTTGATCTGCAGTCAAATGCTCTACCACAAAACATACAGTATTTGGAAAGCAGTGGAACACAGACTATGACCTGACTGACCTTGGACTGGTTAGCTGCTCTAAAATTTTCAAAGAGACTAACACACAACAAGTAGATTTGGAGAAAAGGAAAAAGGCACAAAAGGCTGCAATTTGCCAAATGACAATGGAACTGGACTGAAAATCATCAACAACAATTCTATTGGAGTGACGAGTCCTCTGCAAAATCTGGATAGAACTACAGAAGCAATACAAAGGACTCTTTCACAACCAAGAAATACATGTCCAATGGGCGTTATTTCAGCTCCAATAAAATTATTGGAGTGACTAATCCACGATGACGCAGAGACTGTGTCACCATGCTGATTATACGGAGTGAAGACGTTCAGGAAGGATTGACCATGCAGAATGATCATGCAGATGCCACCTCACAAGAACAGATGCCAGAGGCAGGCCAGCGGCCCCGAGACGCACAACATCCATCGTCACACACACACACACATACACAACATCCATCCTCACACACACACACACCATCCATCCTCACACACACACTATCCATCCTCACAAGCACACACCATCCATCCTGACACACACACACACCATCCATCCTCACACACACACACCGTCCCATCCTCAAACACACGCCTTCCATCCTCACAAGAAAACACACAAACACACACACCATCCATCCTCACACACGCACCCCATCTATCTTCACACACATTCATCATCCATCCTCACACCCACCTACCATCCATCCTCCAACACATACATAGGCCTGTTACAACAACAGACCTCGCCGCACAACATACCGTCCAAAAATCCACTGCGCCAGATAGCAACACTGCGCCAGACGACAGCAGAAGCTCCCCAAAACAATTCTCAACCACTGCGACGCCAGCCGCAGTACCATGCAAGCAAATCCAAAGCACCCCCACACGGCAGCAGCCACGTCCAGCCCCGAAACCAACACCACCCGCCCGTTCCAGGCCCGCCCCAACACGCGGGCAGCAAACCCCCCAAACACACGATGCAAAGGCACCGCCGCCGCCATCCATCCTCACACACACACACCATCTATCCTCACACACACACACCATCCATTCTCACACACACACCATCCATCCTCACACACACTCCATCCATCCTCACACACATATCCCATCCACCCTCACACACACACCATCCATCCTCACACACACGCCATCCAACCTCACACACATATCCCATCCACCCTCACACACACACCATCCAGCCTCACACACACAGA
>JAVQJG010065378.1:0-22348 GCA_036024015.1 Craterocephalus amniculus | reverse complement strand
ATACAGAGGGTTAAGTATCGGCC
This sequence comes from Craterocephalus amniculus, assembly GCA_036024015.1. Taxonomy (NCBI): domain Eukaryota; kingdom Metazoa; phylum Chordata; class Actinopteri; order Atheriniformes; family Atherinidae; genus Craterocephalus; species Craterocephalus amniculus. The sequence continues at coordinate 22,325 of JAVQJG010065378.1, read as the reverse complement.
GATACTGATACTTACATTTTGTTATGAGCAAAATATTGTGTCAAACCTCACCTCAAAACCTGAAGGTGTAACTGATAAAGTCCACAACAGAAGGTGAGAGGAAAATTGAGTCATTAATTGTTAACCAATGAGTTAATTTAAAATAAATGTAAAGACTTTGTATAACACAAAGCACATTTAACATTTCTGTTGGAAGAAAAAACAACCTGAGTAAACCCTGTAGAAAATGAAACAGGGAGATCTCGTACAGGGTGCTGAGGTGAAAGGGCTGGATAGAAAATGTTGATCACCGCGTATCAGCAACAGTATCGGCATATTTCGATGCAGGCCGATACTTTCCGATCCGTGATATCGGATCGGGACAGCCCTAATGCTTAATATAAGATTCTATCACCTAAAGAGCATTAACATTTAACTTTAACAATAAACAATTCAGTGAGATACAGGAACTTGTTTTGAGACAATAGGAGGGAATTTCTACTTTTGAGCACCACAAACTTAGAATGAGACACAAAATTTCACATTACTACTGAAATATAGCAAAGAAGTTTTTCCAGCTCATTTCAAGATCTTTTGAGGCTTGAATATATTGTCTTATTCCAGGAAATTTTATCTAGAGACTTTTAACTTGTTCCATTGTGCTTATTTCAAGCAAAAGTGCTGTTTTAATTTTTTCAACTTAATTTTGGAGTGGCCTTTTTTCCAGTGTTAAATTGAGGATAAGGTCCAATCAGGACCAGCCAAAGATCAACATGTGAGAAGGATTAAAGCCAAGAAGCTGAGCTGGAAGTTTAATGAGGATAGGAGGGAGATAGGAGCAGAAATAAATGGAAATAGTTTCTAAGACCTGAAAGAAGGATGTTGGTCCCTGTTGATCTGGGTGGTGTTTCTACAAACTTCTACTTCTGGTCGGCCTTTATGGTGCTTTATCTACGAATACATTCATTTTACATCATTTAAGACCCATAATCTGACAACTGAGACTGTTCTGGAGACATCATGTTGCCATGGTGACTGGGATCAAAAAGCTCCAGCTTTTAGATGCAGTTAAAATAACAAAACCAGAAAAAGGATGAAATACATCAGAAATCTTCAACAACTTCTCCAGATGAGCAGTTAAGCTGCATCTTTTTCCCATATTTCCATTTATCTCCATAAAACTTTCACACATTACTCATACGCTAACAATGGTACCAAATAAAATTCAGAATACTGTTTGTTGTAGCTAAAACAAACAGCTTATATCAATAATGTTTAAACAATGAACACAGAAGTCACATGTCCACAAACAGGAAGTAATCCAACTACGGATGACTGCAGTTTTCCACTGTATCTGCTACCATTATAACATTTTAATAGTCGTAGATTATAACTTCATTTTTAAGGCCAATACTCAACAATGATCGCCAGGATGTTAAAGAATATTTTAACAAAAATCCCCTAACAACCACTTATTCTGAATAAATCAGGATGTTTCTGTCAAACTGTTTGTAACGAGTGTAAATAAACAGGCCAGCTGTCATCTTTACTAAACCACAAACCATCAGCTGTGTTGGCAGCAGATGCTCGTGCAGTGTTGTGAAACTCTAATTGTGCTGACCCGTCTAAAAGCCTGAACTACTAAGGGAGAAACAGCAAAACTAAGACTTTAAAAAGACTAATTAAAACCGGAAAAAACACTCCGGACACTTTAGTTTTTAAGCATTTGATGGGAATGGTTGATGATCTATGAAAATACAGCAAGTTATTCCTGATGGCTCTGAAATTAGGTCCTGCGGGAATCAGGGATGTTCTCATACCATTTTCTAAAGAGGTCAATTAAATTTATAATTCAAATTAATTACAAGTATTACAGACGTTGATGAACGACAGCGTTACTATTAAATGGCCTGGTTTGGGTTAAACTACATGAAAACAAGGATTGCCACAGAACTTTTTAATCCTTGCCTGAATTAACTCACATAACACACTTTCTACAACATAAATCCAGGAACTGGGCTTGAAGTGAATGTTTTCCAGGACGAATAGGGGATGGTCATCCAGGACGAATAAACGATAAAACTGTGTAACAGCGGTGGCTTTCTGAGCTTCTGGAGGTTTTTAACAGAATTTTCCAGAATTTGTTGTTGCTACAGTTCATCATGCTTTCCCGTTGACCCTCTCAAACCGGCAGAAAACACCGCCGCCAACAAACTCCTCATGCTCTTCCACATGACAGCAACTCAAAGTCTGTCTTCTTTCTATTTTTTCCTTCTTGACAAGGGAAAAAAAGAAATGAAAAAGGCAAAGAAAAAGAAGAAAAAAATCTTTCTAAGCCTGCTGGTTGTAAAAGTGTTATCGTTCCTCTGGAAACTTCCATCCTGCACATTCGGCATGTTGCTGATTTTTCTACTGACACCAAACTGCTGACATTAGGCTAAAGCTAAATGTTAGCGCATCGTGCAACATGCACTGAACTGTGTGTGTGTGTGTGTGATGGTGCTGGGCAGGAAAAACAGAATTACGATCCTTTTCCGTGGTATTGGATGGTGTCTTCACAGAAACACTCACCAATCCCCATCCCCTTGCTTTGGACAGGATCAGCGAGTAATTCTGGTGTTTTATTCTTTACATGCATGTTTTGTTATAAGGGTGTGAGTTTTATTATTTACTCAAGTAAATGTAAATGAAGAGTTTCAGGGACTTTACAACCTCTATAGTTAAGGAAAAAGGTATGTAGTAACTGATAATCAAATAACAGCCAGTAGCGTTATTATTTTTTCCATTTTAAACGCATTTATCCAAAGGAGGCTTGTACATGTTTGCTTAGTTAAATCCAGGTGTGTACAATGAAGTAATCAATATTAACTGGCTCAGATCAACCAGAGGGCGGTCTGTATGAACGTAGTTATCCAGGTGATCAGGCTTCATGAAGTGAGTTGGTAGCATTTGGTTTTATCAGAACTGTGAACAAAAACATGTCAAACTGACACGGTAGGGCAGGAAAAGTAGGTATACTCCTTTTCAGACGCTTTGTCTTGTCCCCGTTTTATTCTGTATGTTTTGACTTGTGTTCAGAGTAAACGATGCTAAAGCTGGGTTTATACTCGTGTGTCAGGCTTATCAGTGCTTCAACATAAAAATTTACCATATACTGATTCCATGCAGTGATCATCTGTTGGATGAACTGAACAGTCCGATAATTTTCCATGTGAGTCATTACTGCCGTCTCCGTGGATTTTGTGCCACAAATCACCAACATTGCTGCAGAATCAGTGATGAAAACTGTTGTCAGATCTAGAAAACTGCAGTTTTATTTCACATTTACCCGCGGTTTAAAAAGGTAGTCAGATATCTGGAAACTAGTATCACAATCTGACCAATCACAAGGCAGTACCTCCGCGTCTCTGCGTCCGCATAGCCGGCTGCAGTCAGGTCTGGAAGAGTTACGCCGTAACCCTCCAGATGCAGACGACGCACGAGTATAAACCCAACTTAAATGGCTTTTAATATTAAAACCATGAAGCTAAAGATGTTTATATGACACTGCAGCTGGTCTCATTCGGTCCCTTAATACAGGAAGTGGATGAAGGAAGAGATAAATACCCCCCCCACACACACACACACAGTTGTCTGATTACTAGAAGGGGGATTTTGTTTTGTTATTTCAAGCGGCAGGTTTCACTTCGCTGGAAGTCGTCCAGTTCAGACGTTTATGATCACATTAAAGAAGACATCTGTTCCCTGGAAGGAGGCTCCGTCTGCCTACAGCTAAACCGGCCCCTCTGCGTTTGCACAACCTTGTGCTTCTTCGTCATCTAACTGATCATATGAAGGAATACTTGATGTTTGTTAACAGTCTTGTGACAGCCTCTATGGCTTGTGGCTAACCAGGTTACCGTCATGAGGACCGGACTGGTGTGACAGGAGGCGGGGCTCACCTGTGTCTTGCCCTGCTGGCCGTAAACAATCTTGGTTGGGATGATCTTGGTGGCGGTGGACTGGGAGCCGCAGCTCAGGCCTTTAGGCTGGGTGACGATCATCTTGGTTATGGGCCTGGAGGCAGTGATGATGGCCGGTTTGGTCCCCTGAACAGCCTGAAGGCTCTTCTCCCCCTGCAGCACACACAGCCCACACTTTCCTCAATTCAGGCGAGAAGTTCGGTTTAAACAGAAAAAATATGACGAAAGGAAGCTAACTGGGAATTACACACAAGTTCTAACATGAATTCATCCTCAGTCCATGTGGAAACAGTGCCCAGACCTGTGACACCATCACACTGCTGCTTTCTGGAGCCTCTGCAGGAGGCAGCATGAGATGCAAGCAGTCCGGATTATGTCGGCAGCGGCGCTAACATGTAGCATAGCAACTTGACAGAGAGAAGCCGAGCAGAAAGCGCGGGCTAAGAAATGAGAAGCCTATGTGGAAGTGTCAAAAACTACATTTCAGACCTCAGAACAAAGCTGTCAGTCTGATGTAAATCCTGCGTTTCCATCCTGCTCCTACGCTGAACACGGAGCAGCAACGATCCGCCGCTCATCATGTTGATGTTTGACATTAAATCCGATATGTTGGGAGCTTTATTCTGTCGCAGCTCATATCTAATTTCATTATAGTTTTTAGAAGATGGCTGTGAAACGACGTAACCGCTGGTTCATTAATGCAGAGAAACGCACACACGGTTTACCGCTGCAGGGCGACGGTCAGAGCGACTCTGTCCCTCTATGAGACACCTGCAGCTTCATCACAAACTGACTGATTAAATATTATTTAATCCGGTTGAAACAGTATGATAAATGTTTTATCTGCAGTGACTGACTTCAGCGAACGATCTACCTCGGACTGAAGCATAATCTTCTGCTGGACTTTAAACATGTTAAACATGTTAAATAAACTGGGGACCAGCCTAAATAAAGTAAAATAGAAGCAACACTGAGCAAATAGAAATCTAAGCTTATGCTGATAAGATTACGTTTGCGTCCGGATTAAACGAGCAGGAACAAAGTTTTGTGACTGACCCCGGCGTTTAGAAGCGTGGTGACCACATTCTTGCCCGGCAGGCCTTGGATGGTTGTTCCTTTGCCCGTGGTTTTCTGCACCACAATGACGTTGGGCTTGGACGTCATGGGGATGGTGGTGATCTTCGTCGTCGTGCCTGCAGCATTAAAAAAGGGACTTGCTTCAGTGAAATAAGAGACGATGAGAAAGTGATGGGAGGATGCAGACATCAGTGGACCCACCAGAGACGATGTTGCTGCTGATGATCTTCCCTCCCAGAGTGGCCAGAGACTTGGGGACCACCGTGATGATGCTGCCACTGGTGGTCTTCACATAGGTGGTGCCGCCGCTGGAGGCTGATATCCTCGCGCCGATGCCGGGACTAACAGTCGGTCTCGTGTACGTGGCTTGAGTAGCTGGACATAGAAATGTGGCGTTTAAAGACGGTAAAACAGAAAAGATTCAGAGGCGTGGATCCCAACCTGTTGCCTGAGAGACCAGCTTGGTGGTCATGATGGCGCCGTTGCTGCTGACGACCATGATTGGTGAAGAGCTGCTGGTGGACAGAGCCACGGATGAAGGCTTGGGCAGGATCTTGCTGGGCTGCACCTGCTGGGTGATGATCTTCACCCCTGCACACACGACACCGGAACATTTCATGTGCATGACAGTTCAAGGGGCTTTACATGCAAACATTAGAAACATTGCAGAAAGAATTAAAAACAAGCAAAATCAGAAAAGAAAGAAAGAAAAAGAAAAACTCAGAGAGAAAAATGACTTTTTATAATTAAAGGCACCAACTAAGAAAGTTTTTAACTCTGATTTAAAAAACTGTTGAGAAAAAGCTTCTGCAGCACAAAGTTAGACAGAAATGCATATTTTCACGTTTTCATAACTTAACTTTCTGAAGTCTCATAGCGACAGCAACACTCAGCATGGGGGAGTATTTAAAACTCAGGGTGAACCGGCAGTATGTGATGGGAGGACGTGTGGGGAGATGAGTAAGATTTTACTCAGCATTCATGTTTTTGCTATTAAGAACCGATTATTAGATACAAGAATTAAAGTTATATTTTGAAATAAATCTGTTGAAATGTTACATTTTTAATCATTTTATTTTCCATGGATGTCTGTCTAATTATTCATGGTATGATACCATGTCTTTTAAAATTATCCCCAAATTCCAGTTAATTCCCAATAATTCCCATGATTCCTGTGGAAAGATTCTACCTTGTAATATTCCCAAAACGCCCAGGCTTAACCTCCGGGATCCATGAAGAAAGGATTACTGGCTGCAGACGTTACGCAGCAGTACTGAACAAATCATACGTTTAACTTCAGATTTAAAATATCGGAACAATAAATGTTTAATCATATTATAACCCAGATTTTGTAGCTGTAGCTCGTACTCTCACAGATAAAAAACGCACCCGCTCTTAAAATGGCTGCATGAGCATTTAATGATCAGTAGATTATAAGTTTATTACAGGTGTAGGAACTGCCAGCAAACACCACGTAAACACGGATTTCTGATACTTTAACAGGTAAAAAGCAGCAGCAGATTGTAAGGATTTAACTTATTAATAACCAATTTGAAGCACTACTCATGCTTTACATGATAAAAACCACTGATGGATATTAAATAAAACAAGCCTTCACGCAACAGAGAAGAAAACATAGCGATCAAAAACACCGTTATATTTTGTCTTTCGCACACACATTTTTTTCCCACGTTTAATTTCTAGGAAATCTTCAGGCTTTTTTCAGGCTGTTGGTCTTTTAAATCAATAAGTTTTTCTGGTAATTTTTGCAGGCGTCTTTAGTTCTGTGTTAGTTTCACTTGTTTTGAGTGTTACGTTATGCAACTTGAGGAAGTTATTAATAACTACTTCCACTGTATAAAGCGATCCCTGTCATTGTTATAGTTTTGTATTGATATTGTTTTAATGCGTGAACTATTAAAAACCCAACATAATGAGGCCATCCACGTATCAGTCTGTTGCCTTGAGCTGGCTGTGTGCTGCATAAAGCGTTCAGCGTCCGTATTTCCCTCGCAGTCGTGGGGATGGGGCGTAAATTTTTGCCGTACGTGCATTGCCGACAGCTGTTGAACAGGAAGAACATGGCTGCAACTGACTCGGATTCAAACACTAAAGGGAAACTAATAGACGTCTCTGCAGCCAGCAAACGACCAGCATCCACTCTAAGACCACAAAAAAGTGGCACCACGAAGAAGAAAAAAAAGACAATCAGCGGCATCTCCTGAGTCTAAAAAAAATATGACCGGACAGTCCGTAAAGTGTTCCCATGCAGCTGGTGGCTGCAGTTACACACAGCGCCTGTCGCGGCAGCACGGACTCAGATTTTGTAAAGTCGCCTTAAGTCCCTTTAAAATGCAGTACAAATCGTGTGAAATAAAACTGGGAGGTCAAATTTACAAAATACAGTTTTTAACAACTATTTATATCAACAATATCTCAGGTCTGCATTGGTTTTAATAAAACCAAATAAAGTATTTCTGTCCACCGTGGACAAAGGACGGACAGGCTCCATGCTGTTCTATCTGCTTTCCTTATCATTTCCTGCCAACGTGATGCGTATGCCGTCAGTTTTAATATTACTCTACATCATAATATTAAAACATAACTATGGTTCTACTCGGCCATTCAAACCCAATTTAACTGCGACGTAGTTTGAAGTCAATAACAGCTGAAATACAGAGACATGAAACTGCTGTTAAATGGAAGAAGACAAAGAATAAATAAAAGAGAATAAAATAAAATATGGACAGAAAACATGTGTGGAAGAAGCAGGAAAAGAAGAGGAATGCTGACCGGACTCCTGTTTGATCTGGATGGTGGGCTTGGCTCCCGGGGGAGTCATGGTGGTCTGGCTCTGACCCATGCTGGAAGCCCCCAGAGGGGAGCTCTGCTGCAGCTGTTTGGGGGACTGCTGTTTGGGGAACTGAGCCAGGATCTGAGTCGGGGAGCCAACCAGGGTCTTGGGTGAAGGAAGTCTGGCTGAAGCGACCTTCACTCCGGCTGAGGCTGCACCTGCAGGAGCGAGCGAGGACCGTGAGGCTACAGCACAGACCAACACCCGAGAAACGCTGTAAATAATGTAAATAAACAGGTTTTAGAAAGGAAGGATGCACCGTCTTCTGGAATAAAGAGCAGGAAGATCCAGCATGTTGCTGCTCAACACGATATCCAACTATCTGTTTGTTACTCTGCAAAATCAATCTTTGATTGCTGGATTTGGTTATTTAATAATAAAGTATTAATTGAGGTGTTAATAAAACACAACATGTAGAAATGAACATGCATCAGGTGCAAGAATAAACCACATCCAGCAGTTTGAATGATTCCAGCAACATGGCGACAGCAGCTGCTGTGTCATGCGTCCTTCATCCTCTTCTTCCTCTAAATGCATCGTCTGCAGCTGCATTAGACCCGGTTAGACTCTTATCCATCCGTACGGAGTCTAGTTGTCACTATTACATGTTAACTGGCGGTATTTCAGTATGTTTGTTGTTTTTCTCCTGCAGATGTTTCCGTGAGATCAAAAAAGATGCAGAAAAATTAAATGGTCGATCTCCAGTCTAGCAGCCTCTCTCTGAAGGCCAAAAGCAGAGCAACAGAGGGTTCTGGCCTATGGGAGGAATTCAGCAAATGTTTATATAATCTATAAGATATTAACTGCAAATAATACTTTTACATACATACTTTTTTACATAAAAATAACTCAGTCCTGATTTGTCCACCTCTGTTTGGATTTTTTAAATAAAAAACTTTTAAAAACAGGAGGATGATTAAGTGTTTTCTATTTTTTTTACTTAATAGATGTGTATTCAGTCTGTATGATGGGGTGAGTCAGTTCAGGTGGTGAGGATTACTACAAACATGCAGATGTGCGAATATTTTCAATAACTTTTAGATCATGAAAAGTTGCTCTGATCATGATGAGAAACACTGGATTATTTATCATGTGTGTAGCTGAGATTAAACATTTTTGGATGTTGTTGATCCATTTTGTTTTTGAAGCTTCAATGCACGTGGAAATGTCTAATAAATATACAAATAAATAATTTTCTTTAAACATAATATTCTACCATGTGAAGTTTAAAAGGTTAAAAGTTTAAAATAGAAAATAAGGCATAATTTATAACTTTTTCCAGACATTTCCAGTTGCTTGTGACATTTCCTAAAAGCGTAGTTTATCTAATGTATTTGTAGTTAGTAAACATTTGGACTTTTCTCATTAATAGATTATTTAGTTATTTTACTGGTGCGGCCCACCTGAGATCAAACTGTGCTGCATGTGGCCCTGAACTAAAAAACATTATATAACAGCACCTGTGCCGGCCAGCTCCTCTCAGACTGATGCAGAAGCTTATGGAGCAGTAAAAGCATAAGTAAAGCATCTGTGAAATATGATGATAAGATACGAGGCTTTTTAGGAAAAACCTTCACGGTGTCCATCTGAGCCACATACGGAGGGAAAACCTACTCTGAGCCACGGTGGACATGACCACGGACGGCGTGGAGGAGACCACGGTGGTGACGGCCACGGCGCTGGAGGAGGGGCTGGAGCTGGCGGGGAACACCACCGTCTGCTTCTGGTTGGGCGTGGTCAGCATGGAGGTGGAGCCCAGCTTGGACATGGCGGCGTTGTTGTGGGCGTGAGACTTGGACAGGATGTTGGGCACGAAGTTGGAGCTGGGGGACGTGGTCACGATGATCACCTGCTCAGAGAGGACAGAGTTTAAACCCGCGGGCGGGACGCCGGAAGCTGCGAGCTAGGCTGACGTGCGGCCCACCTTCTGGGTGGTGGTGCTGGTGGTCTGGATGGTGGGCTTGGTGAAGGTGATCTTGACGGGGGACAGGTGAGGCGGCAGAGAGTTGGCGATGCTCTGCATGATGTTGCTCATCTTGGGGCTGCCGCTCACGGGGACGGTGATGTTCTTGGAAATGGGCGGCGGCACCTTGGAGACCTCCTTCAGCATCACCGGAGACGAGCTGGACGAGTTGGTGCGTCTTCGCTTTCGGGGCTTCTCGTCCTCATCGGAACAGCTGACGCCTGCAAGCAGCACGGACGGGAGCATGATGATATGAACACGGCTCAGACCAGCTGACCCACACAGGAACCACAACGCAACTCCATCCCAGTTTCCCCATTTCAGAGAGAATTTCTGAATCACAGGTCTGGTAAATTTCAAAGCAGACATTTAAAAAGTTTGCTGCTTCTAGACGAAGAATTATGATGCAGTGACTTAGTAATAATCAGACAGGTCATACAGCGCCCCCTTCAGGACTATCAGTAGGTTTTAAATAAAACAAACAGACTAATGAACGACATATAAAGAGTAAAGACTGGGGGAAACGGCAGATATTTGCATTTTGGGCTGGTGAGTTGTAACCAGGAAATAGACTGAGCCAGAGGAACCTGTGGGCTTTCTGTGAACACAGCCGATCCAGTTTAAGGTCTTCACAGACGTTAACTGCAGTCCGATGGCCACCAGACTTCAATAACTAAAGAAAAGGTCTTAACGGTCTCATCCAACGGCAGAAACGTTCCAGAGGAGGAAGGTGGATAATTTTTTCCATGATAGCCCTGATGATTTTAACTGGAGACGTTTCGTCACAGTGGACGAAGCTCTGTCATGATACGGGGCATTAATGGAGCTTTCCAGTCAGTTATGGACGCTGCCCACTCAGGACACGTGGATTACATTGGACGAGCAGTATGGAGGAATACTGACAAGTTTTTGTGGACTTTTAAGGACCTTTTTGCTCGGATACCGTTCAACATCACTGTAAACCTCCCCACATCTGCGGCAGCATGATAAATATCAAAAAAGTGTCCCAGAGAGTTAATCAGTATGTGAGTGAGCAGAAAATGAAGGAACATCATTCTAAGGGGGAAGTATTTCTTTAACTTTAGCTGAAGCAGGTTTAAAAGCCTCTTGTCAGCGTACATCGGGCCTCGTAGCTACCAGTGTTAACCAAGCTCCTAATGTGGGATTATCCAGCCAGCTAACATGAAACTTCTCCATGACAGACCTGCTCACTAGCTAATGAGCACAAATAAATAAATGTTGGCCGTTCCTCTCATTTGGATTTCTTACACTAAAATGAAAACACTAATTTCCCTAATTCTTAACACATTTCTTCAGAAAACATCAAATGTTTTTTCACTGGATCTGAGGTATTTCTAAGACGCTGGGACTCCAGATTTAAGGACAACTCGTAATTTTCAAAGAGATTTAACTCTGGAAAAATGACTTTATGACGATCCTTGGATTCCCGGCAAGCAAACGGCTCTGATCCATCCTCATGTCACATATTAGAGTATAAAAAACAATTGCTCAGTGTAACATGTTCAGTGCGTTCACATGCTTATAAGCGGGTGTTTCCATGTTAATGTACTCACTCTTGACATAGACGGTGCTCCCGCTGGGCAGCACCACCACGTTGGATGAGGGGCTGGCGGGCCGAGGAGACTTCACCGTGGCTCCTATGGGGCCGCTGCATGCAGCTGCACTGGTAGAGGTGGAGGTGGTGCTTGTGTAGGAGTAGCACACGACAACTGCACGGAAGAAATCAGGCGAAACCGTTATTCAACGTGCAGGTCAAGGAGTTCACAGAGAACTAACGATGTCATCGATGAGGCTGAACCGGTCTTTCACACTACAGCTGGACTGCAGGGTTTGTCCAAGTGCCTCATAATGTTCCCGACTTCTCTTTTGTTTTCTAACAAAGTAATTACTAAATGATCATTTTATTCTGAAAAAATTTTGTCTTTACCTTCTTTATTTCCCGTTTCCGCGGGCAGCAGAAGAGAAGCATTCTGATTGGCTGTGGCGTTGGCCACGGCGTTGGCAGCGACTGTGAAGGCCGTTTGAGGGACCAGCCTCGGCATCAAAGGGACGAGCCGGCGTCCTTCGATGGACCATTCGGACGAGCTGTTGGGACCAGACATGCTGGAAAACAGGTCAGGCATCAGCCAGTGTGTAAAGCACAAGCACACACACGGCTGCAGCGCTTTAAACACAGCTTCAGCCCACATGACAAACAGTAACACGTAATGCTGCTGGGGAGAGGCTCGTTGGGTGGCTCCCATCAAACTCTGAGCTGCTTGTAGCTACGAGCTATTCTAAGCTACACTATTGTAAGCTTCCAAGCTATTATTATGAATGAAAAACCTGACGGGAAGATGCTTTAAAATGAAGAATGAGGATAAGTAGGATTCATTCTGGGTGAACTCCAAACATCAAATACTTGGAAATATTATTGTTTATTTAGTCACATTTGTTGGTTCTTTTTTCACATCCTCTATTAGACAACTGCCACACATGGATTTTGTTAGTTTACTGTACTGCATTACTAAATGCTAGCATGAGTGTTTTAGTGATGTTAACCAGAGCTCGTAGAAATAATGGCCGTTTACTCATACAGCTGAGGCTGGCGGTTGTTTAAGGAAAACAAACAGGATCATTTATCACTGAGAATCATCTGGGATAGAAACATTTCATACTCAGCTATGACCCATCCCCAGGTCTGTTACCCTCACAGCTTTATAAGTAAACGGTATTCCATCACAGTGAGCTGTCACACTTTACTGTTGCAGACATAAGAAAATAAATTTGCACTTGCAACCAAACATGTATTAAGCTGGGCTCGCCTGAACTAAAATTTTACAACTAGAAATGTGACGATTACCGATGTTCTTGGTACAATTATGTTATGAGCAATTTCTTTATTATTACCATGATTTGAATATGTTAACCCTTAAAAGACCAAGACATTTATAGCTATTTTTTGTCTGCCTGACCTCTCTGCCTATGTATAATCTCAACCCTTTCATGCACAGTCAAGTAATAAATCTCTTTTTTTCAGGACAACCTGGACAATAATAATAAGCATTGTAAAATGATTTCACATGAATGGATCAACAGTTATAAGAGTATAAAAACAAAAGAAAAAACAAAACGGAAATTTTATGTCAAAGAATGTGATTTAAAAAAGACACAGATCAACAATGTACAAGCTTTTTCATTTTCAAAAATGGATCTCCTAGGGCTTGGCTATCAGGAGAAAAAGATCCCAACATTTTAACATAAACACAACCAAAACTATTTACATTTTTACATTTTTTTCACCACTCGTTTTTTCCCTTTCCACTCATTTTCCCCTCACTAGTTCAATAATTTCCATGTTCAAATGTTAATGTTTATTTATATTTGTTTTGGCCAAGGGAGATTATCATTACTTTGTTTACTTTGCATTTCTTTTCTGTTTGTTTTTTTATCTTCATTACTTGGTTTTCGATTCTGGAAGATAACTATTTCACCTCCCGCTGTTCTTTGGCTGCTCGGATTGGATGTCACCGTCATAAAAACCAATGAATTGAATTGAATGAATTGAATTTATGTGTAAAGTTCCCTGAAAAAACACTGCATTTACCGGCTCGATTGAAAAACCTTCTTGAAAGGTGAGAATTGTCCTTAGCTTACAGTCAATCACCCAAAGAGTTTGCTTCTGATAGCAATTTTCCCCATAAGTTTCGTTGTGTGGTTTGTGAGATATTGATCAAAGCACTGACGCTGCTGCGTGGGGGCGCCTGCGATCCAGCGGAGTGGCGAGAGTTAATTAATTAATTTCTTAAAACCATGAAAGTGTAAAACCACATGAAAACTCATTACAGCTCTTTGAGTTTGATCTATTTCTTTCTCTTGAAAGAAATATTCCATCTAAATCCCCTCCAGTGAGATAAGAGTCCTGATAAGACTGTCTCTTCGTGCCTGGAGAGAGCTCAGAGTAAAGGTAGGATGCCACATGGATGCTGGGTTAGCCGCCAACAGGAAGTGCATCAAACTGGAAAACTTCTGTGGAGCGTCTTTGAGAAAACTGACATTTTCTCTACTGAGTTACTCAAACCAACTGACTCCACATCCTGTACCGACCGGACTGAAGAGGCCAACAGGGCGAAGTGCACACTTACTGATACGCGATGGTGGTGAGGCGCTCATCGTTAACGGCCCGGCGGACTTCTGCACGATGGCGCTCTGTTGAGATGCTGGGAGGACAGGGCAGCAGAATGGAAACCTCATTAGAGATTAAGCAATTTCTGCCCTGAAATAATCTGACTATTTCTTTAAATCTTGCAGATTGTGGAGTTTTATTAAAGGTTACCCAAGGATTTTAGTAAGTTCTGCCAGCAGATCCTTCTTATCCTTCGTCAGGTCTCCTTGAGCCCGCAGGGCGCTGATGACTCCAGCGTACGCCTCCAGCTCTGCAGACAAAAAACACAGATCCAAGACCAGGCAGACAAAATAGCACTGACATCTGTTTAACATTATGTTAGATTCTAAATACGTAAGCACTTATTCTATGCTTTTTTTCCCATCTTACCCAGTTTACGGAGAATTCTTTTGCACTCATCTCTGCCCAGGTCGAGGATGGTGGGCCACACCACCGGCATGGTACCCGCCAGCACCGGCTTCTCCAGCTGAATCATTGGCTGAGAGAAAAATAAACGCAAACAGAGACTCTGATTCTGTATGGCATCAAAAAGCCCATCAACTTAGAAAAGTCCAAATCCATGAAATATTTCACCTAATATGAGGAAAGCTAACCACTTCTGATTTGTTATTTTGGATATGCAAAAGTGTACATGGTACTAAGTGAAAGTTTAATCTACTCCAAACTCCAAAATAAATAAATAAATAATTCTTGAGCCATTTGCTTTCCAGAAAAGAAAGAAAAGACAATTATCCATAAATTGCACAAAGATATGTAGTCAAAAGCATAACTACTGACAAATCTGTCATACAGGTTATTCACTGTTATGTTTTGGGCTCACTCAGATCTAAACAAGCAAACAACCTCTGTCCACCTGAGGATTTTCTGAACACCACTGATCTGTTACATTAAGCCTTTTTCTTTAGTATGAAACAGAGATTCTTGTGTTTTTAAAAATGAAGGCAAGCTGAAGCGAGATACAAACTGCACGGCATCCCACTAGTTGGATTAATATAGCTGAAGCCACTGCTAAACACAAGCTTATAATGAACACATCAGCTAAATCAGTGGTTCTCGGAGGTTTTTGGGCAATGTACCCCCTGTGTAGTACTTTTCCATCCAAGTACCCCCTAACCAGTGCGGAGTTTTCTGGTTGGGAACACAAGTAAACAGGACTGAACTGCAGCACCCAATTTGTTAAAATTTGTACCCAAAGAAACACTTTCACATTTCAGTCATTTTAAAAGGGACAAACATGTTATCAGTGATTCATAACTAAATTCCTGGGAAGTGTTAAAACCACAATAGATGTTCTCTCCTAAACCCTGAATGAAAACTGAATACTGAGAATAAACTTACAGAAGATTTGATTTATATCACAAGATTATCAGAAATTTTACAGAAAATATTTTTGTATTTTCTCAAGTACCCCTTGGAGTGTCTCAAAGTACCCCTAGGGGTACGTGTACCCAAATTTGAGAAACAGTGAGCTAAATGAATGAATAAAATATGTGCAGCTGAGGGCTACATTACATTTAAACTCATCATTGCCTCCATAAGACATTTCATCAATGTTTGTTTGACTAATTACTTCCAAAATATCATAAAAAAACTTGTAAGACACAAATATCCAACATTTGCACTCTTAACAAAGAGATGGTTGCTGTCAAAGCAAATTTGCACCCATTAGTGTTTCACTGTGTAAAAGTGATAATGTGTGAACCAGTGTTTGAATATGACTGTGATCATGTGTGTGTGTGTGTGTGTTAGGGTATTCCTGTGTGTGGATGTAAATATATGCAGTTTATGAAATTGTTTTATAGTATTAGTGGTATGTTTGAGGGGGTGGAATGTCTTCTTAGTCTGTATTTGTAATTTATGCGGTCTGTCATTTCATAATTTCACAATTTTTACCGCTCTTTGTCGTTAACATCAACCTGTCCAGGTGGAAATTAGCAGTTTCTGTTAGAACCTGGCACCTGCATCTCTTCTTTTTGCTTTGTCAAATAAGGTTAATGAAGTGTGTGCATTGTCCCTGTTAAAAATAAAATAAACCTTAAACCATAATATCATAAGAGCTACTACCCTGCAACTTTGAGCTACATGCATCCTCACACATCTGATTCAAATGACAGAATTCACACATCTGCATGTCATTCAGCTCTGCAGAAGCCTGGTAATGAGCTAGTCATCAGATTCTGAGAAGGGATGCATCTAAAAGCTGTAGGATAGTAAGTAGTTCTTGGACTTTGCACCCCTGTTCTAAAGCATCTGTAGGATCCTGCAGCAAGTGCACTGCCTCCCAATTCCATACATGTTTAATAACAACTCAAGGATGCATAGTTCAACCCATTGAAATTAAAGAATAATCTTATAGGTGTCTGGAAAATTTTGTTTCCCTCAAATTCCCTTCATGCATAATCAATTTAGGAGCCATTTTCAGGCCTGTCAACAAGTTTAAATACGGGCTCCCCATTGTTATGATTCTTTCCCCTCAGTGGCAATGAGGGTACAAAGGCTTTGAATAACCACGACAAAAAAACCTATTGACAACATCATGTTTCTGCACAAATGACCACTTATGTCCAAGTTTAAAACCTTATGATCTGCAGGAGCAGAACCGCCCAAATCTGGGCCTCTGGACGATGGAGGAACAAGGCCAGATGTACATTTTGCTTCGCTTAAATTGATCCTGAAGAACAAATACATGAAGAAAAGCCTCTAATTATAACTAATATCGATGTGTTTATCTCACCTAACAGTCAGAGCCAAAGACGTATTTAACATCGTATTTTACTGGGTGAAATCCTGGCAGTACAGCGGGAAACGGAACGTACATTTGGGTCAGCCCTTCCACCATCCTGAGCTCTCATGATCCGCTGCTTTGCAGAAAATATCCAGCACCGATAAAAAATAAACTGTGCGGGAAATATCTGATGCGATGACTGCTAAGGCAGGGCGAACCACCTTTTAAACGGGAACACAAAAACATTGTATTGATGTTTGCTTAGCCAGCTAGCTATACCTTGGAGTCAAATCAATCTCTTACCATTTGTTAGCAGGGCAACATCAAGGCCTTGGTAAAACCGCGGTCCAAACAAACATGCTGACTGTACTTTATCACACTGGGTAGCAATTTTCCAGTAGAACTGGAAGGAAAAACCAAGATTAAACAAATAAAAAGGTCCAGTATCACCAGAGATGTGCCACTGTTTATGTTGAGAGCTAAGTAGCAGCGGTTAGCCTGTGATGGACAGGTTTCTTCTTTGTGTGACGATAACAGTTGCTACTGCTGCTTCTCGGTAGGGGCAGTGCTGCCCCCCACAGGCCACTTACTGTAACTACGTTGCTGTGACAGTTTCACATGCGCACATATTTGCTTCTCAGCGTTTACGCTTTTCCACACCAGACAGTCCCGTTTATGTGTGGATCAGAGACTTCGATATGATATGCATGTCCACAATTTTTGTGTGGACAGGATAATAGAGTCACATTGTGCGCCGCCTGTTGCGTCGATTGACTTGCGTCATATTATGCGCCACTAACCTCTTTGTTTACATGTCAGCTGTTGGCGTAGCCAGACTGTGACGGTGTCGATCTTTTAAAAAATAACTATGTATGTAAATAAATATATATACTGACTATACAAAAGAATAAAGCTGTATGCATTATTGCGTTAGTTTTTTATGTATTTGCTGGAAATTGTCTTTTGTGTTTGGTTAACCAGGCTTCAGAGGCGGGGCTTGAACCCATCTTTTGTTTTGGTCATGACATTGTTACATTGGTACTGATATTAAAAGTCACATGTTTTGGGGTAGATATTGTGTGGAAAGGGTACAGTTGACATAATTTCGGCCCTTTAATGAAGAAATTAAGTAAAGTTAAGTGTCATTGATTGTAGTGTTGTCCATGGCCGGAAGAATCTCAGATATGTTCGTCAAAATGCATCCTTATTAGAAATACCAACAGAATATAAAAAGTTAGATAAAATCTCATATGGCATTAAAGTTTTTATTTTAACAAAGATATTCAAATATGTAAGAAATTTTACGTTTTATCATGCTGAATATTTTCTTTTAAGGTTAAAAATCTAATTAAATGTTTGCAATTTGGAACATTTCTTCCAAACTTTGAGCCAAATATGGCTAATTTGGGAAAATTTGTTTCAGCAATAAATTCAAACATGTTTGTTTTAAAATAATGCTCAATATTTACTTTGTTTAAAAGACTTTGGACCCATTAAAACAACAATTCTTTGGCCTAGTGGTTTGGGGATAATGATCTGAGAGCTCCTAACTTAACCTAAAAATTCCCTGCAAGGAGCCTTAGCTTAGGAGTGATTTCAGTTCATCCCCAGATTACTGTGAGCAAGGAATGGACAGAAAGTCATATATCAGTGAGAAGCTGTGGTTGATGCCTTTCCTAGGTATGAGTCATCATTTCCGAAGCTGTGATTGGTTGATCCTATAGCTAGATAAAAGATATACTTTTGGTGATAACAGAAAAAAATGGACCCTCAAATCGATACATTTAATCATCAAGTCTAATCTTATAAGGACAGTAAATTACACAAAAATATATTAAATATGTACATATTTGTTGAAGGAATTATGAATCATCCTACAAAATGTTTGAGAACTTAGGCCCACCTGCACTGTATTTGCATGGTGAGTTATATTTATCTGCTTGTATTAATTGCTGTTTATCTTATAGGATCTATTCCTACCTTTTAGGGGAAATTCTAAGAGGAAGTCATGATATGAAGGATTTTTTTTAGAATTTAGCCACTAGGAACAACTCCTTCCACTAAGAATCTTTGGAAATATGGAAGTATAAGTATTGATTGAAATCAGGAAGCACAAGTTCAGGAAACATCTCCCACTCCACGTAAACGGTTTCATAGGTGAGATATAGGAGTTGGCCTCTCAGTGCAGCTGATAGTTTAAACCTTCCAACAGAAGGTACAACAAAAGTGCATAAAGCCACAACAGGCCAAAATATCACAGAAACTGTTGCCGGACTTCTATTGGAATCCCTCCTGACATCCATCAGCACGAGAGAGTGAAAAATAAGTTTTATATGGAAACAGGCCAAAGAGGATTTCATTGTACACACATATAATGACAATAAAGATTCATTCATTCATGGACAAAAACTTCACCATGCTTCTACTCCTTTGGAAATTTACTATTCAGAAAACAAGACAAACATTTTGAACTATCTCCTCAATGACCACCTTACCATTTTCATGTTAACTGGAATTGACTGGAAATGGTGAAAAAGATCACTGAGGGGATTTCAGGATCATTGACCCATCTGCAAACTGTCACACCAATCTGGTAAATTTCCAAAAAAATGGAAACATCTGAGGTTGTGCCACTTCACACCACACCTCTTTACTTCCACAAGTTTTAGAGAAATTATTCAACAACAGATTAGATCAGTTGACAAAAAAACAACACGGTTTCAGATCAAATCTACTTCCCTGGCATTAAATTATTTAACTGAGGAACTCAGTATCACAGTAAACTTTGCAAACTGGATTGCACAGGACAGGAAACCATTTATGAAGTTGGGAGAATTAATATTAGCACAATGTTCTAATGTTCTAAAAACAAATTAATAAGAGTGAGGGATTTTTTTATTAGATAAATTTTTTCATTGGTGATTTTATCAGACTGTCATGTTTCACATATATGACTGATTCTTCATTGTTTAATGTTGTTAAGTATTGAGGACCTGTCTGTAAACAAAGTTTCCCCATGTGGACAATAAAATAACTGAATCTTGATCTTCATAAAAGATCCATCCACATTTTCTGAACAAGACATTTCTATCCAAAAACATTTTATCTCAGTGTAAAACATTAATTATTATGGAAACCAATATGATATATAGTTTAGTAGTAAAAGTCTGTTGTAATGAATGTCAGGACAAACCAGGACAGGAAATCAGCATCCCCTCTTTTTTTCTGGGAGATAAATGATATTTTGTGGATAAAGTAAATAACCGGGTCATGCCATCAGGAATGACATCTGTCATGATGATGATGATGATGATGATGATGATGATCTTCAGAGACAATTTTGTAAATTATATGCACAGGCAAAAATGTGTGAATTCAGCTTGTGCTCCGATTATTTGAAAATCCCTTTATCTTTAATGAAAGAGGTGGGTAGAAAATGTTTGGTACTGAACTTAAGTAAAACTGAAATAATGTCAGTTTAAAACCAATCATCAGTATGCACTTTTGTATTTTTTGCTTCACGTATGAAATACAGGTTTGTTTCTAAAATAAGAACATGGTTTGTCATCAAAACTGAAGTTTTTCTGCGCAACACTGACCCCCAGTGGTGATGTTGGGATGTGCATGACAGGTTAATCCTTCCAGAGTAGGAAAAGGTGAAGAATAAAATATCTTATTGTGGACAATGTTAAAATTAAAAACCTATAATATGGACTATTTAGTGTTTTTTTTTTTTTGTAGCTTTCTAAGAAAAGAACAGCAAAGATATAAATGGATGGACGTCTAACAGTTTTTTTCTGTGATCACCCGGAGCATCACATCAGATACAACCCAGTAAATACAGACCCTGCTTTTTTATTGCTGCTCAATTTATAAAACAAGTTTTTTAGTGTCTAAAATTAATCTGTCAAATTTTGCAAAAGTTATCTCTCAAAAGTAAGTGATTCAAGTTTGGAACATTTTATTATATTATTAGTATACTTATATTGTTACTATATTATTATATTATTAGACTGTTGCTAACTGCCCTCAGCCATTTGTTAAAAATATATTGATTCTGATCATTACTTTTGAAAGGAAATTAATAAACAATATATTATCCATAGCTTTTTCTTTGTGTGAACATTAAAGGGTTAAGAGATGAAACAGCAACAAGTGACTACAACTAACATTGCAATAAGACTTTATTCAACTGGTTATTGACATTTATTGATGAAATAAAGACTAGAATATTTAGATGGCAAAAATGTGTAATGTGTTTAACCATCTGAATATCTGAGGCCAGCAAAACTGTACTTTATTTCAAATACACTGCCAGTCCAAAAAAGGCCACATGCAACGTTTTGCCAGACCTCCTGTGTCTGTATCTGTGATTCCAGCAGCTTCTCTGCGGCATTGTTTTATAGAAGCTTCTGCAATGTCAGCATATTTTTTTTCATCCAGACTTGTATTCATTCATTTTTCTTGAACTGATGATGGAGAGTCTGACCTCCAGCACATCCCAAAATCCCTCGGTGGGGTTCGGGTCTGGACTCTGTGGTGAAAATTATATCACGTGAACCACTTTCACAGTTTGAGTCCCATGAATGAACCTCTGCTGTTGTTTTTCTTCCAGTTGATTTCACTAAACCTTTAAGTGAGTGAGGGTGTTTTCTCCCTGGAAGACGATGTTCCTCCTCTATCCTTCCCCTTTTTCACCAGTGTGCTGGACAGTTCTTTACTCAGTGTCAGTAGTTTCTGTATCTCCTTGCATGTTTCCTCTGCCTGATGCCAGTGATCTGACCCGACCCGACCACCGGACGTGTCTTTCCACATGGTTGTTTTGTATCAGCTGGGGTTAAATAACTTGTTGCAGCGGAAAGATGATCGCCCATGCAGTAACTATCTAACCGTGATGGTAACAGGGTCTCTCCACAGACACAGACGTATAATCACCAGCTAGACGACTCCAAACCTCTCAGACGTGTTGTCTTGGTAGCTGTTAACCACATCTAGCCATGATGACACATACTCACAAAGTAAAATTAATAGCAGGGAAAGAATGACTCATGTTGCAGTCATACAGCAGGGCTGTGGTGATATAACATTCACTGCAGAGAGTGCATGAATTAACCTGAACCTTCTGGCTCAGGGCTTTTCTGTTCATCTGTAATTTGTACAATAGCTGCATGTTTGTTGTGTTTCTAACTGCAGCAGCTTTCTGCAAAGTTCAGCTCAAACCCAAATCAGACGGCTTTCCTGCTTCAGGGTTCTGCACATAATACAGAGTTTATTCCACGCACACTGATTAAAGGATAACTATTCACTCTGTCTGCAAAGCGAAATGACTGGAAGATACTTTGTTACATGTCTCATCACAGCAAGAACGTTGGGTTTGTGTCAGTGTGCATGGTCTCCCCCTGTTTCTCCAGCTACTCCGGTTAGTCCAAAAACATGCAGGTGATTCAAAGCTGACTCTTCCTCAGTGGCTGCTGGGATGGGTTTCTGGGATCACAAGTTACTGTAAGCACAATGAGCTAAAATGTCAATGCTGTTGCAGCTTGATGATCAAAATGGTCAAAGATGATAGGAAAGAGGCT
>JAVQJG010065374.1:0-13678 GCA_036024015.1 Craterocephalus amniculus | reverse complement strand
TTTTGTGTTTAAATGATTTTACTGTAATTCTTCTTTTATGCTTTTAATGTTTTATGTAAAGCACTTTGAATTTTCTTGTACCTGAAAATGTGCTATACAAATAAACTTGCCTTGCCTTGAACTGGGAACATTTTGCATGTCCCATGTGGTTTTCCTTCCCTGGCCCCATAGCCTGTGTGAAGCTGGAATGGGCAAACACATGGGGCCACCATGGATGTGGGTCCTTTATCTGCAGCCCATAAGGATCCAGAAATGTCAGCTTTCTCTCTGGACCCAAAGCTGGTTTAAAATCCTCTGAGGAAACTGGACAAAAATGTGAACCTCTTACTGGAAAGCATGGACGGCGTGTCCTGCAGCTTCCATCATGTCTGATCACCCTGGAACTACTTTTTAAAGACACATTGCTGCTATTAGGTTCAAGATATTTGGTCAAATCCCTCAGCTTCGGCATCTAATACGTTAAGTTCTACTGGGAATAAAACGTAGATCCATGAGGTTTGCATCTCATCTTTATTCTGTGCACCGTCCAGCATCTTTGGAATTGGGTTGCAGAACAGCTGAATGAACAGTAATCTTCAGCGTTGGGTCTAACTTTATTAATGAGATCAACACAAAGACTGAACCTGAGAAAGAAACGACTCCGGTCCACCTGCTCAAACTTTACTGCCTCGCATTTTTGGGTCCTTTACACGAGACCGATCAGAAATATTCCCTCTCCTCCAGCTCATTGACGTATGATTTTAATTTTAAATAATAATCCACAAAGACTCCACGTTTGTCCTCAGAGCCAGTGAGACACAGGATGGCAGGAAGGATACAAACCGCTTTAATAAGCAACACGTTCAGGTGTCTTTGAACTTACTGTTCAGGTGATTCAACCGGGCCTGGATTTCTGAAAGCGTCCCAAGAAAACTTGCGAAAATACACAAAAAAAAAGCAACAATTTTTTTTCCGTTTTAATAAAAAAAAAAAAAAAATCCAGATATCATACATCATCTCAGATTTCATCTTTCACATTAGAACCCAAATCAGAGGAAAAAGGGGAAGAGATTACTGAAAATGAGAGGAACAGAAGCAGGAACGCCGTCTCCAGGTGTTTCTACAGCTTCTCACCTTGTAACATGTGAACAACTGTCACCAGAGCAAGTAGAGGCTCATTTGCACTTCGCACATGCAGATAAAACCGTTTCCGACAACAGCAACAAACACACGCCTCCGCCTCCGGGCTCGGGGTTTCCGTTTTTCAAATCACACCGAGAAACGACCATCACCGATAAACGTTCACACGGACCGGGAGGCTACTACAGTATTGCTCAGGTTTACCCATTACTGCATGTAAAAATAATAAAGAGTAGCAGTGTACTGGAAAAGGAGCGCGATACACAATCTTTACAGCTTTATTCTGTGCTACGAGGAGCTCCGTGAGAACAGAGAGGATGACATTTTTCCCAAGTTGAACCCGGAGCTGTGAGGGAAGCACGTTCGGATCGGAGAAACTGTTCGGGTGCGAGGCGCCGGGGGGGTCGGGCCTTCCTCAGCCGGGGACGGGCAGTTTTACAGCAGATACAGATGCAGCTGGATGTCCTCAGCTTCCTGCAGACCGGACCCGCTCGGCCCCTTTTTTAGTTAAATTACATTTGTTTAAAAGGAGGGAACACAGTATGTGACGGGTGAGTTCGAGCAGCGCCGTCGCGTCGGAGGAAACCGGCGGCCGGTGCCTCAGCTTCCTCCCGTTCATGTTCAGCATGGTTGTAGACTCTGTTAAAAAAGTAAAATGTTTCTTCTGTCGTCTTCCTCTTTTCCCCCGGTTACCCACAAATGTTCTCGCACACACACACACACACACTCAACACACAGTCCTGAATTTCACCCACGTGGGCAAGAGCCAAGCCGTGCCCGGTCCGACCCGATTTGAGTCGAACCCCGACGACGAGACACCCATTTTTGCTTCCTGTGTCCGGCTCAACAAAAAGGCTGCCAGGCGTACCGCAAGGCTCCGTGCTCGGCCCAATTTCCTTTTTCCGCATCCGCTGCCGTTTCGGTCGGTCGCGCTCACATCTCGTTAGCTAGCTCCTCCGTTTCGGTGGAAACGTCTCCGTTTGCGATCTTGGTGTTCTCCTCGTAGCCGGGAGGCATGAAAGCTAGCGTGTACGGGTAAAGCTTGTGGCACTCGGCGCGGTACGTCTCGGTCCGCTCCTTGCAGTCGCCCAGGACGCCGCTCCGCAGACACTCCAGGACGTCGGTGCAGATCTGAGATGGGGAGGAAATTTTTTTATCATACGTAACATTTCATAATTTCAGCCCGCTTGTTTTTCATATTTTAACCCTTTTGACACATACTTGTACGGTTCTGTTGTCCAAAGACTCGTCCAGGTCAGTGGCCAGTTCTGCTGCTTTCGTTTCCGTTGACGAGTCCATATACACCATCATCTTAGCAGCTGCAGCAAGAACACAGAAGATGAGTCCGAAACACGTTTGGGAGCTAATTATTTATATTTAAAGGTGGAGACAAAACCCGAGCTACAGACGGGTTCATCTGGACAAACTGAGGTCAAAGCTGCTATATTAGGTTATGTTTGCATTAAGAGCATGAAATAAATAAAACTGAAACTATAATAATAAGGGACAGGAGGAAAAAAAAATCAATTCCGAATAAATATCACAATTTTTTCCCCTATGATTTTCAAAACACATTTTTGGTTAAAAAAATGTAATGTTAATCCTATTTCTTTGTCTTGTTGGGCCTTATATCAGCAGAATGATGGTTGAGCTGCCGTGTTAAGGTTCCTGATAAATTATTTTCACTTAAAAAAGCAAAACTAAGAATCACAAAAATCTGCAATAACAAAGATTTTAATTGAGTCGGCCCCCATAGACATCGTAAAGGAAGAATATTTTCCTAAAAATCATAATTGTATAAATGTGATTATTTCTCTGATAAGAAATTTAAAAATTTTGACATCTATTAGCAGATCGCCTCAGAAAATCTTCCACACCTTCATCTTGATGCATCTGAGATCTCGTTATTACCCTGATGCTTTTTTTTTTTCCCACGTCTCTTTTAATTCTGTCCATCTGTCGGGTAACATTACAATTTCAGAGTCACGTGTGCTTTGCTAGAGCTTAGCGAGCGCATGTGCACGTGATCAAAGATGCCCACCTGCCAGTCGGTGCGGTATGGAGTTGGAGTGCTTGCTGAGGTAGGCCTGGTTGAAGCTCTTAGCGTTGCTGTCTCCAAACAGCCGGTTGATCTCCTGCTTCAGCACCGTCCTCACCACCTCCGGCAGCTCCTTGCTCTCCGAGACTTAAACGCAGGAAAGGAAAAAAGACAGAAGTTAGAGGGGAGGGATGAAGAGGGATGAAGGGAATAGAGGCGGATTTCTTGGCCAGCCGATATTTGTGTTTGTTTTTCCTGGTATTGGCCGATACCATGGAAGTCTTAATGTGAAACTAAAGCCCTGATGTGGATCATTCTCTGATGTCATTAAATGCAGATTTAACTAAATGAAGTTACATTTAAACTTTTAAGACACTTTATATTTCACAATCACAATTTCTTTTTTTGAGAAAACAAAAAATATTTAATCTTTTTTAATGTGTTGAATAATATGAATACGAATAGGAACAAATTTATTATATAGAAAAATATGTGTCTAGAGAAAACAATTCTTTAAAAAAAAAAACAAAAAAAATCAAAACAAAAAAACCCCCAAAAGAATAAATAACATTTTGATTTGTTTAAGCAATATTATTGCTTGGTTCGAAAAAAGACTTTTTTTTTACTCCCACCCCTTCCGACTCATCTTTCCTTGTAACATTATATATGTTTATATTAACAATATTCTTATCCCTATAAATTTTACTATACTTCCACTTATATTAACGTTTAACACATAAAATAACTTTTTATCTCCATATATATTTACTAACACAAATATATATATTCAGACTACCAGTTTATGACATAATAATATATCACCTTATAATACTGTTTAGCTATGTTTATCCCTCCTCTCCCATGTATCTTACTACAATTAATTCCTTATACCTTTTTTTTTTAATACATTTATGTTTTGGCTCCGTTTTAACCAAATTTTTCCACAAATTCACCCCACAGCTTGATATGCACACACTTTTCATTGTTGTCCTTACTTTGTTTTTTAAAATTTTGATCTCCCCTTAGATTGTAACCCCCTTCCCTATCTGTGAATCTGGCCAGAAAGTTTCTCGGTAGTAAATTATTCCTTGCTTTATACATTATTTGAGCCGTTTCAAATTTAATCAAATCCATACTGAAGACATGAAAAAAAAAAAAACATCCAATGGCACAAGGGTCAGAAACTGAGCACTACAGAAATTAAAATAAAGAACTTTAACAACAATTATATTAATTAAAGTTATTTATTTCAATTCTATGGCGCTCGTTTTCTTAATCTTGAATCATACTCTGGATATCATAAGTTTTTGTATTCATTCATAGTATGCATTCTGTGTACATCCATGTTTTTATTTCATATATAAGCTGATATATAAGCCCCCTTATGTCTAAAATTCCACATCGGTCGGGCGGTAAGAGGGGAAGCACTGAGGAGACGTTGGGTTGTGTTCTTACCTCCTTTAAAGAAGCGTACGAGACACTGGTGCAGCCACGGGTGGTCCCGGTCGATGGCCAACGCCCTCTTCACCGACTGGAGCATCAACAGGTATTTTTCTGAGGGCGGAATAAAGATCAGAAATGTAGTAACACAAAAAAAAATGCAGTGATGCGAAAGGAGCGTCTGTTCGCAAACCTTTCCTAAAGTAGATCTCGAAGGCCAGTAGATGCGTGTCGATTTTGTCTTTGACCAGTTGTTTGAGCGGCATCAGGAACTTGATGGCTTCTTCCAGTGGATTTTCTACCTGAAAACGTGGAACAGGTACGACGAGAGAGAAAAACGAAAATCACCACATCGGCTCGGATAGTTCGCTTGCTTCCCGTTCCCCCCTGTCCCCCGCTAACCTTGACCAGTTTGTCAGGGATGAGCTCCTCTTTGGGCCCTCCTATCTCCTCGTCGTCATCCTCTTTCTTCTTCTTCTGGTTCTTGAGCTGTTTCTCCTTCTCAGCGTTCTTCTTCTCCTCCTCCAGCTGAGCCTTCTTCTGGGCTCTTCGCTGTTTGTTCCTCAGCTTCTTCAGTTCTTTGTCCGATAGATTGGCTGCAGAAACGAGGCAAAAGGAGGCGTTAGAGGTGGAACGGATTCACCGCCGCTAACGGAGCGACGCAGACGGGTGGCAACGCCTCTAACCGGTGTCGGCCTGCAGCTCTTTGCTGTCGTCAGTCAGAGGATTGTCGTGGAGGCTCAGGTAGATCTGGATGGCTGTGGTTGCTGCTTTGTAGTAGAAGGGATGCATCCGGAGCACATCCTCCAGCTTCAGGAGGTTCACGTAGGAGCGCAGCGTCATCTTCCTCATGCAGTAGGTGTGGAAGTCAAACTGGTCGTCCGTGATCTCCACAAAATGCTGAGTTGTGTAATGAAAGAGATAATTACACCGGGCCTCATGCAGGAAGGAGAAGAGTCTCGTGAAATCATGTAACATGACGGAAAACGCACCCGTTCGATCTCGTGGCATTTCTTCAGGGCTTCTCCAAACTTGTTCATGGTTTTGTATGCGAGCGCGCACTCGGTCTGGAACCACATGCACTGCATCTCGTTCAGGTTCTCCACCGCTGAGGCGCCCTCCTGAAAAAACATGAGAGCCCATCAGATGGTGCTCGGCTACTGGGGCAAAGCCAGCTGTGTGGGTGTGTCTGCCAGATGTTGTTACGTCAGTTTAATTGACATTTATTTTTATCTTTTCACCACATTGAAGAAAACTTGGAATAATTATTTATTTATTTATTTTTTATTATTATTATTCTATTTATTATTAATTTTATTTTTTATTATTATTAATATTATTTTTTATTATTATTAATAATATTATTTGGTTGTTATTATTAAAACTAATATTAATTTTATAATAACTAAATAACAATAATTATAAATAATAATTAATAAATAACATATATCATAGAATTAATATATTATATAACTGAACGACAAAATTACTCCATTGGTTAGACATTTTGTTTTTCATTCACTTCATACGGAACAAACTGCTGGAAGTTTTTTGAGGCAGCAGCTAAATTTCATGCTCAACAGCTCCAGTGGATGGCAGTAGACTCCTGAAATAGACATTAATTGTATTTTCAAGCCAGTTTTTGTTGGATGTGGAAAATAACTTCCGACGTACTTATTTAATTCCGAACTGTGTCGGCTTGGTAGGACCATACTAAAACTTTATGAGGGATTTGCCCTTTGCTCAAATTCTACCAAATATGTAGTCCGATTTCTGAAGTGGGCAACTTCACAGGATGAACTTTTTTTTCTGTCTTCTGTATTGTTGTTGCATGATTTAAAAAACAGCAACTCACAATTCAATTTGATTCAGAAAACAATTTGATTGTGAATTGATTCTTGATTCAAACTGATCTCAGTTCACATTCAATCCTGTTTTAGTAACAAAACGTGCTAATTACCTCCGTTCCTCTATAAGCCATAAATAACTATGGAGGAAATGTTTCATTAGAAAAAGAAAACCGAAACTTTTTAATCAAAAAGTGGTATAAATTTTGCAAACCCTGCAAAGTTTAACACGTCTTTGTCTTTAAAAGTATTCAAACTAACTTAAAAGCCTTAAAATAATAATAAAAAAAAAAGAAAATAAAAAAATCGATTCTTGGCCATTTTAAAACTTTCCAAAATCTTGATAAAAAAGAATCTCGATTCTCATAAACAATTTTTTGGGCACCTCAAAACAAACGCTTCATATTAACATTCATAATAAATATTTAATCCTGTTTAAATATACAGTAAGTGGATCATTTACATAGAAAATTTCCATGTCGGCTCCCTCTGAATGTACGGATGGAACGTCCGATATTTTCCGTCAGCGATCAGCATGAAATGCAGTTTTTTCTCACCCGCGTAAACTTGGAGCACATCTCCTCGGCCTCTTTGATCATGCCTGCCTTCAGCATGTACTTGGCACACTTGGAGTTGATGAATCTGTCGGCGGTGTCCAGAGCCTGAGCCTCGTCCATCCACTGGGCGGCCTCTCTGATGTTCCCGGCGTGCTGCAGGGGAGGGAAAGGTCACAACCCGATGCTGCTCTGGAGATGCTAAACAAGCGTGCCGACGTCGCCGTACCTTATAAATCTTGGCTTTGATGAGGAAGAGCTCGATGAGTGTGGGCGTGCTCTCAATGGCTGCGTTGATATATTCTAAAGCGAGCGTCTGCTGGCCAATCATGTCGTAGTGCTGCGCCAGGAAGTACTGCACCCAGAGTAACGTGGTCGGGGGCTCTTCCTTGCCGTCATCTGGAGGAGTGAAAGCAAAATTTTTCCTCATTAAAAGCAGCAGGAAACCCCATCGAAGCCATCATCGTGATGGAAGCATCTCCTCACCGTTCTGGCTGAACATTCGACAGCTTTTTAAGGACGTTTCGTAGCTCACAACCAGTTCCTCTATTAGTGCCACCTGCAACGACAGAGAGGACACGATGTCAGCCGCGGCGCGACGCTACATCAGAGCTACGACAGCCAGCTCTTCAGTCTGCAGCCTCACCTTTTCTTTGCCGTGGTACAGGGATTTGAGTGTGGTGAAGACGGGCGGGCAGCCTTTACTGAAGTTCATCCTCAGATACCTGTCCAGGCACTCTCTGAACTTCTCACCTGAACACAAAATTGCAACTTTTGTACAAACTGAGGGGCAGCAGAGCTGGAATGCAACGACAAAAAGTTCAGAAATAAATGTAAAGTGGATTTTTTTAGTCAAAGAATAATGGGATGTACCAGACAGGAAGTTGAGGGGCAGTCTGCGCGGAACGAGTCCTTTGGGAAACTTCTCCCACGCTTCTTCGTAGATCCTTTGTCTGTCTTCTACACTGCCTGGGGGAAAAAATAAAGAAAGAACTAAGTTGCCATTTCTGTTTCCACTGTGGTCACAGATGTGTTTCAGGCTAAATTATGGGATGGTTAAAAATTATAATACAAAGCTGTATAAAAACACGATCTTCACAGGGTCCCAGAGGAAATGTGGTTTTAATTGTAATGCCTAAATGTGTGTGCATGTATGAGAGTTGTGTTGTATTTGTATGTGCGTGCATGTGTGCATGTGTATAAATTTTTGGTATTTTATTCAATTTATGTTATGTGTAATAATCTTTTGCTGTTATATACATCTTTCAGTGTTTGTATTGTGTATGTTTTTTATGGTGGGGACTACAGATGAAATATAGCCTTTGGGCTAATTCCGGCATATTTGACATGTAGTCTATTAATATGCATTGTTCCATAAATAACCTTTAAATAAATAAATAATAATAAAAATGTAGCTTTCATCAAGAGAAATGCATTTTTTCCTGTCGTAACATTTGTAAATATGGATTTAATATACAACGCATCATATAAAATTTTCTAATAAAAAAGGATCCAACCCCTTCCATTAAAGAAAATAAATACTTAGAGACAAAAAATAAATAAATAAATTTGCTAAAATATAACTTGGCAAAATAAGAAATTATTTTTTAATTTAATTGAGCTGAAAAAATAATAAAAAACCAAACAACCAATCGGGTCCTGGAGCAAAGGACCTCAAAGGATTGTTCAGCTACATACCAGCTGATAAGCGTCATAACATAGATTCTATTCTCATGTTTTTTGTCTGTTTTTGAAAAATATTTCTATTGAACCACAACTCAAAAACAATGCCATGATTTTCATTAAATTTTTATATATTTATTACTTTTGACAGTTTTAGCTTATTTCATTGATAGCTGATTTTTTTCCTTTTTTAATCAAAGGGATAATTTTGCAGACAACTGTATTTACCTGTATAATAATACTGGATCATATTTACACAAAGGTTGCTTATTAGCGCTTTATTACTACCCGATGGTGAAGATTTTTTTATTACTTCTCCCTATGTATGTGTTTTGGGTTATTTTACTCTTGTAGTTTTCTTTTTTTAAATACAGTACACATTCGGAAATAACAAAAAATTTTAATTCAAAGATGAAGCAGAATGAATGAAGCGTCATACTTGGCTTCAGGGCTTTCTCCAGGCCGTGGTAGTAGGACCAGTTCTCTGGGTTCCTCTCCTGCAGACGTCGGTAGACTTCGGTTGCCTCATCCAGACGCTCCAGGTTCAGCAGCAGCTCTCCTGCAGAGACATGAGGACATTTCAGAACAAAGCATTCGACTCACGTAAAAATGTGCATCAGAGATGTGCATTATGGCCGAGCTGCATATTTTAAACACAAAGAACATTCTTAAATATTAACATAAACAATATCAAAACTCCTAGCTATCAAAGAAGAAGGGAAAAGTCTTCTACAGGAATAAATGGAACATATGCGACTTAAGTCTGCATCGCACAGTTATGCAGAAATTAGGACAACTCTGATGAGACTTAATGAAGAGGTGGAGTAAGAACTCCTTCTCCACACAAGGAGGGAAAACTACAGTAAAGGAGGGGAGAATAGGAGCCAAAGATGGAAAGTCTGACCTCGCATCTCCTCCACTGCCAGCTTATCACAGATCTGCTTCTCGTAGTTTGAGAGATGCTCGAGGGCTTCCTTGTTCAGACCGGCTTCCCTCAGCACCTGGTTCTGGTACAGCAGCAGCTCGCTGTACTCGTAGTCCACCTTGTCTGGAGACGTCTGCGCAGGAGACACAAAAAACAACAACAAAGTGTGACTTTCACCAACATTTTACAATCTTAAGAGTCTCTTTGAGGTTTCTGTTTTTTTATTTGGAATTACCACATCTGTGGTGATTACACAAGCTAACACCAGTGAGATTTCATCAGAGTTTGAAGCATCGCCACAGTAAAAGTAGATTTTGGTATCGGGGAAACAACTCTGTCCCAAAACCATCTACAGAACTTCTTCTGCTGGGCAGGGGATCTTTACGGATGCATAACTAAAAACATAAGACACTGCAAACAGGTGGATCTGTGAAAAGTGTGCATAAACGTATAAAATACATCATTTCTGTGCAGCTGATTTATGAGGCGCAAACCAACCGGATTTCATGCCACAACTTAAATGACTGACACCCATCTTCGTCCAATCAAATGCATGTTACCAGGCAGGAAATGTTCATTTTGGACAGGAAACTCCTTTTTTCAGTTGATGCATAGAAGGTTTGGAGGCGAGGCTTCACGGCTTTTTTCCACTGTGAAGCTGAATTTTAATGTTTTCCTCTAGTTTAGTAAATCCTGGTCACAACCAGATGAAATTTAAAATTTTGTTGTGCTTTTGGTAGACGTGTTGTTGGTCTGGGTACATGCTGTGGGGTGGATGGAGGGCGGTAATTAGTGTTTACATCTTTTTGGAGATTTTGTTTACCAGCACTTTTAATTGTTTGCAGTCTGAACTGTGTTTGCTGACGACGGAAATGGCTTAAATTAGCTTTTTGCTCAGATTCCTGACTTTCTGTGGACACCACACACCTATATTTACACAACCTGTGAACCCAGATGTAGTTTTGAGTTTAACCCTCAGCTGACTGTCTGATAAATGACACACACCAGTGCAGTGAATCAGTTTTTGCTTACACACACCACACGGGCGTTGCAGAATCAACCGATGAATTCTGCTGTGCTTGCTCACTCTCAGACACACTGTTTAGCCTCTAACTCCTTCCCATGCCACCTCAGAGGTGCATCACCATTTCAACCCCCCCTTTGAACTTTCACGCACAACAGCGACATAAAACAAAGACGCACCGGTCCTCCTGGCTAGAAGTATCTGGGCAAAGGTCTCGGAGCTGCTGGGCTGGGCTGGTGCTGTTCAGGAAACTCTAAATTAGTCTTTTTGTATATGAGCTTGTATTACACAGATGGCACAAAGGGAGGAAGCAGACTGGGCTTATCCGGAGCAAACCAGAGACTAAGCTGGTGAGCTGTACTGCTGTGAACAGCACTGGTATCTCCAACACTTCAGAACAGATGAAGCCAGGCTAAAAACAGACTTAAATTCACTCATTTGTAAGTCAGAAACAAAAAGAAAAAACTTATTTTTTGTGATACAACACATGGATTTTATGTGCACCCCCTCCTGCATTTATTTTTCACTAGATCCTCTAGTGATGATGGATAGTCCGTCCGCTGCACAAAGCGCTCTTAAGGACCCTGAGGTGACCCACCGATGTGTGACGATGATATTTAAATGCTCCCTGAACCCCTCTTTCACAGTCTGAACCCGATGAATATGACCCAGGAATATGACCACGCCATCAGGGAAGATTGAATAATACGTTGGACAGTTTTTAACCTATTATCAATCGTTTCAGCATCTCCAGATCTTTTCTTTCCTTGAAGCC
Source organism: Craterocephalus amniculus (assembly GCA_036024015.1). NCBI lineage: Eukaryota > Metazoa > Chordata > Actinopteri > Atheriniformes > Atherinidae > Craterocephalus > Craterocephalus amniculus. The sequence goes on along the minus strand of JAVQJG010065374.1, from coordinate 2,273 downwards.
AAAAATTTGGTGCTTTTGAAAACATCTTTTCTACACGTAGAAAAGATCTTAATCCAACTTTCTTTGCAATGCATTCCCCATGCTGTGATACTCTGAATGTAAGAAAAACCAGGAGCCAGTCATCGTTCTGACCTGCTGCGTTTTCCTGAACTCTTCGATTATCTTTGCTGCCATCTCGTAGTCTTCCAGGAGGTGATAGGCGATGGCGTAGCCGATCCAGGAGGCTCGCTGGGCCGGACGCAGCTGCAACAGCTGGTACCGTGTCTCCTGCAGAACAAGATGACAGATTCATCATTTAACACGCTATTAAAACTAAAATTATGTAGCATAAACAGGAGGCACGGTGGAGTCAAAGGAAGAGAAGCTGACTAATTACATCAGGATGCTGCGAGCTGGCTCAACCAGAGCTTAAATAATGACCTAATGCACTTTGCTTCACAGCCCCTCCCTTTCCTCTCATCCATATTTTTAATCCTTTCACAAGCAGACTTTCATCTCAAAACGTCATACCTCAATCTGAGTCCCACAAGAGCTGCTCTAAATTTGGAAGAGCCTACCTGTAACCTGATAACTCCCTGCAGGTCAGGGTCCAAATAAAGCAGGTGACAGGCAGGAATGTGTGATATCAGGAAGGTTTTTTTTCCCCCCTCAGTGTTTAACTTTCAACACGTCTCGGACATCTGCATCAGGTTGACCTTTTACCCTCAGGCAGTCCTCACCCTGTAGCCCTCCAGGTCTCTCATCTGGATCTGCAGCAGCGACAGGTCTCGGAGGATCTGCAGGTTGTCCTTGTCCCATTTCAGAGCGTTGCGGTAACACTTGATGGCCTCGTCGTACTTCTTGTCCGAACGCTGTAGTAAGCCGTAAACGTGCCAGCCTGGGACAGACGGCTGGTTAAGGAACACACACAACGTTCGCTTCTCTGGTCGGATACTATCAGACCAAGAAAATCAAAGTGAAACAGCCCCTCTGATGATAACAGATATGACTTTATTACAGAGGTGACAACATGCGTTTAGTGGCCTTTGTTTGTGCAACTTCATTGCCCTTAAAAGAAATAAATACTGAGAGAGAAACTCTTTAGGTCAGGGCTGTTTAACTCATTTAGTTCAGGGGCCAGGTACGGCGCAGTTTTATCTGAAGTGGGCCGGAGCTGCAAATTAAAAACATTTCAATCTCAAAATGATAAAAACTTCACATTTTAGTAGTACTCATAAATATCACCTTGCTTAATGGTCTAAACTTTCAGAAAACATTATGAAACCAGAATATTCTGTAATAAAATGCAAAAAATGCATTGGGAAAATAGAACAGAGGAACTTATGTTTTGACAACTCAGGCTGTTGGACACATCCTGGTCCACTCCAGACCACCAGGAGGCGGTAAAGAAACAATAATTTTTTGCTGACCACCAAACGATATGAAGAAGACCTTTGGAACAGTGGTACTAAATCTGACTCAGAGGTAAGAAGTCAGATCTCAGAGTTATGTTTAATGGGTAAAGTCAGAGCTAGCTGGTCTACCTGGACTTTCTGAGTCGGATATTAGTATATCCAACTGGGAACGACTTCCAAGCACAATCGAACACACCTTAATTGTATGAACAGAAAAGCATCTGTATGCAGTAGGCATGGGTTTGAATCCCAGCCCGAAGCCCTTTGCTGCAGTAATAATATCTTCAAGAAATTGTTATTTTCCTACTGAACTACTTCAATTTTCTACATCCCCTACATGTGAGCAGGACAGACCACTGCCTTCTAGAGATAAATAAATAAAAAACAACCTTAAAATCAATTTCGGTGTCGCAGCTTTGCCTGAAGTAGACATGAACTGTGCGTTCAGACCAAAAGCGGCGAGGCAAGGCGAGAAAGCGGGCAGTATCCAAAGTGGTAAAATATTTTGGCCGCTTTAGCCGCTCGACACGTGACTGACGTCCAACTTAGATGGTTCCACTCATTTAAAGGAGCTGCAAAGCGAGTTCTTGCAGCAGCACAGTGCTGCTGTTGTTCCTTCATGCAGAGTTGCATAGGATGTTTTGCGTGGTCATTATACATAAATAAATAAACAAAAATCTCAGATCATGAACATAAATCAGAATAACCATCTAATTATTTACAAGCCGATTGACATATGCGTAGCTGCGCATTGAGATGTTACAGCTGAGACGTGGTTATGAGCCGTATTTGTGTCTATGGGCCTAAAGAAAAATACCCCCGAGCAGGAAAAAATAATAATATAGGCCTAGTGGCCAAACAAATTTTTCGTTTTTCCTC
>JAVQJG010065359.1:0-21723 GCA_036024015.1 Craterocephalus amniculus | reverse complement strand
ACTTTGTATACTTTTCTAACTTGATCATAAGGGAAGTAAATAGTTGCTCCTCTGTGCAAACCATTTCAGCATATTAATATTGAGTCATTATCAGGGGTTACACAACAGGGAGAACATGTTTAACAGTCTTCTTATTGTAGTAAGATGCACACAGTGTCAATTCAAAAATATGAAGTCCAAAAAGAGTCAGATTACATGATGAAGTGAAATACTGAAACATAAATGTTCAGGTTTGTTTATCTGGAAGTACAAATGTAGATGTGAACAGACGATTTGTTTCTCCAAAATATTGAGCACAAGTATTTTCAGTGATCTACAGAAGTTGAAATTTAAATTAAATTTAAACAGATTTAATGACTTAACCTCTGAGTTTCATTGTCTCTTTATGTTTCAGCTCCTCATCCTCGGACTGCTCCCACTGGGGGAAAATGGAGGGATCTACGTGTCAGCTAAACAGTAACTGGTACCAGAGTGGAGTGTACTGGTGTGAGTCTGGAACAGGACAGTTCAGTAATGCAGTCAACATCACTACGAAACGTATGTCCTTTTTTTAAAATCTTGGATTTAAATTTAGATTTAAACAAGACATTGTGGTAGCAGTTTACACTACGGCACAATAATAATGATATGGTAAGAGTAATACCAAGGTTACAACATGATAATAAAATAAATTAGGTGGAAATTATTCGATAGTACTTTGTAATTTTTAGGAAATTACCCAAGATAATTCCAGGGTAATTTAAATAAATAAAATTGAAGAAGTTGATATTACATTGTAATTTTTAGGAAGGTAATAATAGTAATACTAATAACATGGTAATGAAAAGAAATTAAACATAAAGCATTTATGTGAAATTACAAAGTAATTGCTGTCATATCATATCATATCATATCATGCTGGTATTTCTGCTGAAGGAATCCATGAATTACTTTAAGGTTATTTCTGTGTAATAGTATAATAGCAGGAACTAAGTAATGTAGAACTGATGTGTAGTAATTAACCGTGTCTGTTGATATCTGTAATATTTGTTTCAGTAATTGTATTTCAGTACATGTAACATGTAACACTTAATGAAACATGTACTGCTACGTTCTCTTATAGTCTCATTGTATCCTTATCAGTGCTTAAAACTCATCTATTTAATTTTCCAGAAAATTCACATGCTCCACAATTTTTAAGCATCTCAATCAGCATGAGGGAAAAAAAACTTTAATCTCTTTCCTGCTTTTTATATTCTATGCAGGAACTAAAGCACATACCTAAAATTTATAGGACAACAATGACATAATGTGCAATTCCTGCTGAAAATGGATTCTAAAGCAATGTTAAACTTAATTGTTGAACTTTCATTGTAGAAAAACTAATTATTGCCAGTTTTTGCATCAGTCCATAGCTTAGAAAAGGAAGATCACTTAAAATATGAACTCTGTCCTGACTAACATGTTATCTTATTTGCTTCTTTCTGACTCCCCCCCCCCAAACAGCTGAGGTTGACATCTATGAATCAACAGAACACTCTGAAGATACTGGAAAAGGTGTGATTGCAGATGACTAATAGAAAAAATTCTGAAATATTCCTGGTGCAGATGAATCCAGAGAAATTATATACACTGCAATTGAGTTCAAAAACTTTGGAAAAAACAGTGAGATATTTAAAATTTATGTTCTGTAGCTACAATATATAAAAAAAAGTTACAGAAAGTTTTATACATACAATATTCATTGTTTTTCACACGATAATCCTAACAGGGGGCCAAGATGAACCAGAGGAAGATCCGGTTTACATTAATGTGAAGACAACAAATGCAGGTACAGTCATTTTACCAAAGGAGAATGAAATCAGGGGATTTCCACCCTCACTACATGGATTCTGAATGGCTCCTCACCCGATATTATTATTATTTTTATAGGGTCACACAATGATCATATTGAAATATGTCCTCCTGTTACAAGCTGACATAGTTTACTTCTACATATGTCCACTAGATGTCAGCAGAGTGGCAGACTACCAAAAACCAACAAGCCTTATATGTATGGGGTTAAAATGATGACAGCTCCGATTGGCATTGAAAATTATCCGTTGGCATTGAAAATTATCCGTGGCATTGGAAATGATCCGATTGGCATTGAAAATCAAATTTGGCATTGAAAATCAAATTTGGCATTCAAAATTACAAATTTAACATAACATAAAATGAATGGCATTAAATTGTGAGTTATGAAAACCTTGCCCTGCTACTGAAAAAGTTTATTAAGAATAAAAAAAAGCTGCTCTGAAAAATAAAATACATATTTTAAGAGAATAATAACTTTCATTTAGATAAAAATAATTTATGCTGACAGTGTTTTTACTTGTTGGCATAATTTATTTACGCGGACCTTCTGTTTGAGTTATCAGTACTTTTCAATGATGTGATTTTCAGTTCCAACAGCCTGGCACTGTTTTTGCGTGAAGGGGGGCGGGGCTACCTTGCGCGCTACTTTCCAACAATCTGCATATAATTTGCATAGCGCGGAACGCTAAATAAATAAATAAATGTACTGACTAAAAGTATTCAGCAACCTCAGATCACATCACAACAAATGTCAGAGCAATCCCATGAACTTCAACCCCCCAAACCCACAGTGCGCGAGGAGATGACAAGGTCTTTGAATTATTCTGGAAGAGTGGGTGTTCTGATAAAGTTCACAAGCCTATATGTCGGTCTTGTAATGGTGTATCCCTATTAGTATTTCATATGGCTTATTCATCCAAAACGAACAGAAATAAACTCTTGTGAGAGTTTGTAGAAATTACAGGAGATATCGTAGTATATCAGTGAGACTTTATAAGCAAAGCAGAACCAATGTTGCTGTAATGAGAGACAATGATAAGAACGTTGGTGCCGAGTTTTTCCTCCACTTTTTCCTCCCACGACAGCAATGTCTGTAAGTGCATTGTTTGTTCTAACTATAGATAATATGTTTGCAGCAAATATTAACTGTTATTCATTTTCAGTTTGTTTTATTCTTGAATGTGTTTTGGCAGTTAAATTATGCTAAAGTTAGCTTCCTATTAGCTATTTCTAAAGCTACATTTAGTGAGAATGTGTTTGATAGCTAACGTAACACTCCTGTTTTGTGATTTTTTTTTTCTTCCCTGAGGAGCTGGAGGCCAGTTATATTACTGCCGAATAAAAATCGGGGAAGAGATGTGAGGTTGAGCTGCAGGATCCATCCACAACACAACGACTGTCATTGCTGCAGATTGTGGAGAACAATGGCAGACACGCAACACATAACGGTAATCTGGATATGATCTGCTTAACCTTCTGAGCATTTTTAGTAATACTTATTGTAAGACACATCTGTAGCATTTATGACTTGACTGTTTTTTCTATACATTATATATGTTGTCTGTTCTGCTGAGCCAACAATCTAAATAGATTGCTTAATCTAAATGTAGTAAATGTTTTTATTGATTACAATTTGTAAAAGTTATATTGATTGAAATAGTATTCATTACTCCCAGAGAAGAATTATGATTTACTGTTTCTAAAGACAGCAATTACACATTTGGCTCTGCACAGATGTTACACATTGAAAAAAAGAGTATTATCTATCAATGGCTAAATAAGTCACTACTTCACTTATAATATTCTATACATGTATGGTGAATGCTAATTACAGACACCGTCGATCGGAAGGCAGTTTATTGAGAGAATGCTTAGAAGACTTCAAGAAGTTGTTCAGCACCAGCCTGTGGATTTGGACTATTTGCACTACGTAATAAGTCATGAAGTGGAACTTTTGCGCTCCTTTGCTCATGTGGTCACACTGCCACAAGATGTTGTTCATGCCTTATCTGATGTTTTGAGACTTATGGAGCTATATTGAAAGTTCAGACAGGAAGACCTGCAATGATCCTACATCTCTCGGTGCTGCCCCCTTTTATCTTTCTCTCTCTCTCCTCCTTTGCACTCCTTCCTTCCCTCCTCCTTTCCTTACATCCTCCCCTTTTCCAATCAACGTTTGGATTTCACAGCCAATCTCTTTCAAGCAGGGAATTTAAATATTTTCTCTCTGCTGCCGGCTTCCTTTCAGATCAAACTCGTAGCCCCCCTCCGCCCCGGGCTCCTCCAGCAGGCATTCCCATCCTTCTTCTCTGCAGCCTTCCGCCATCACCAGGTCCAGACCCCCGGGGGGGGTAATGCTTGTTGTGTGAATGGCATCCTCCCTCTGGCTGATGACTGAACATCGGGGTCTATTCGCCACAGCACATTTCCTTTCACATTCAATAAATGTTACTTATCACGTTACTGGTCTCTCCTGATTAAAATCCATTTGCAGGAGGCAGCAATACCTACTGTTTCCCCTCTTGTGCACATTATCCACACTTTTAGTGGGCAGCCTAAACTTGTCATATCAAAGGACACTTTACAAACCCTCATCAACATGAAACTGTCTGTTCCTTGTATTGCTAGACTCCTGGATGTCAGCAAGAGAACAGTGTTTCGGAGGATGCAAGAATATGGACTGTCAGTGAAGGCATCATATAGCAGTGTTACAGATGAGGAGCTGGATGACCTTGTTCACTCAGTGAAATTGAGATTGCCACACATAGGCTACAGAATGATGATGGGTGAACTGCAAGCAATGGGACACCGTATCAGATGGGAGCAAGTTTTAGCATCTATGCACAGAGTGGATTCTGCAGGAATCTTGGAAAAATGACACGTCTAGGCTGTGTTGCTAGAAGGGTATGCTGAGTCAAAGGTCCACACTCACTCGTCCACGTGGATACAAACCACAAACTTATCAGGTATGCTGCATACACAGAGAAACTTTGTATTTGTTAGGAGTAGTATACACTGTAGGGATGCACAGATTCCTCATTTATGGAAACGGTGCATACTTATATTTGAGTACTAGCCAATAACGAGTAATATATTAGTACTAATAAATCCCATTAAAGTTCACTGGTAAGGAATGTGGGCCAAAATGTCAGATGTGATGATTGAGTGGTTAATTGTGTGATATAGAAAGATCCTGCAGCCATCAGAGATATGAAGGATAGAACAGTTTTTTTTAATGCTGCTGTCTATCACTGTGACAAGGCAACACATGCAAAAATTTGCTTCTTTCAATGCCAAATTTAGATTTTTAGAATGATATGAGTAATAACTTGGCTGTTTATGTACATTCATTCCACAGATGTGCTAATTTTGACAGACCAGTTTCCTTCACGTAGGTATCAGGTTCTGTTGTATCTGAACAGTTTTGAGAATACAGAGTACAAATATATATTGGGCCCATGCGGGTTTTAGTGCATCAATGTTTGTTAAAATAACTAAATGAATGAAACAGTTGCTGTATAAAGTGATAGTCAGTTACCTTTATAACTCAACAGCAAAATATTTAATTAATGTTGTGGATACTGCAGTGGATATTATTTTTGCAGTCAAGTATTAATTTTCTAGGTCAGAAAAAAGCACAACATTAGGCGGAAGAAAAAACTCATGACCAAATTACAGAACTGCAGGTTCAATTACATATTGTAAAACCTATGATCTGGTTGAAAATGGTAGATAAATATAAACATTCATATTACAATTTATGTTAATTTTAATAAGAACAAAGTTTTATTTTTCTTTTGCTAGAAATGGAATCGTGATCTTTGCTGGAATTGACGGTTATTCAAGAGGTGAATATTTAACAACTTTTCTCCTGGTAGTTGAGCAACATTGATGACATTTGGAGTACCCTAATATGTTTCTTTTTTATTGAATTGTGCTTTAGATAATGTATCTTGGTGCCGCAAATAATAACAAAGCATCAACTGCACTCTCCTTTTTCAAGAGTTCTGTTGAAAAGTTTGGCTTTCCATTGAGGTAAGGTAATTATTTAACAAAGCTTCCACTTATATATTTTTTGTTTTTCATTTAAAGTATTTTTGTGTAATGTCCAGAGTCAGAGGAGACCAAGGAGCTGAAAATGTTGGCATCGCTCACTGCATGTTCACTGTCCGTGGTTGTGGCAGAGCAAGCTACATCTCTGGTAAAAGCGTGCACAATCAAAGGTAATAATGATATACAATGCAAAGGTTTGTTCAAGTTTCAAATCAAAGATCTATAACTCTTTGCCAATTGTTTTGGTGTCCTTTCTGCTCATTTTCTGCTCATATTCTTATTGTTGCAGGGTTGAGCGCTTGTGGCGTGACATCTGGATGGCAGTGACAAATGTTTATTACGAGCTGCTTCACGGTCTTGAAGAGGACTATCTACTAGATTCCTCAAACAGTCTGCACTTATTCTGTGCCCAGTATGTTTTTGTGGAGCGCCTTCAGAGAGATCTTGACATCTTCTCCGATGGATGGGACAATCATCCTTTGCGCACAGAACAAAATCTAACACCTAATCAACTTTGGGCCATAGGACTCCTTCAGAACCCAGTTGCTCCTCCAGAGAATGTAGCGGTATGACTCTAAAATATGCTGTCAAAGTTTCTGTCCCTTGAATATGGTTTGTGTCAACTTTTACTTTCTTTTTTTTTTTTATCTTAGTCAAGGTATGGAGGTTATGTTTTTTGCCATCATCCATCTGTCTGTTCGCAGCACAACTCAAAATTTATTTGACAGTTTTTAATTAGATTTTATGATCATCTCTGATATGGTTTGGGAATAACTGATTAGATTTTGGGGGTGATCTGTATTATTGCCTGGATCCAGAAAACACTACAGTAACATGTCAATACACCCTCAAACCGCCATAAGGGGTTGGTTAAAAAAGGGAAAAAAGTGGTCTTTACATAGGCCACCTTGTTTCCCCTTGGAATCTTTTTATCATTCAGAAGTACACAATCAAAAAGTTCAATAAATCTTAAACTCAGTGATCAGTATTACAGTAGGGTAACTTTGGCTGTATGTCAAATAATTCCTAGCTTACAAACTGTGACGGAAAATTGGCATGTGAGGCGGACATATGAGTTAGATAGGAGGTGGAGCTAGGGGCCAATATAAACTTCACTTTTCTCCAGCCACTTGCCATGTAATATCTTATACTTGAACTGCCTACATTCTGTAATAAACCTTATTCTTAAGCATCAGTACATTTCCTAGTTCTTTAAGTTATAATTCAGATCAGGGTAATTGGATTTCATCTCCGAATTAGATTATCGGACATTGGAGCAGATGGAAGTCCTGACTCTTAGGAGAGAAATGCAACAATCTCATCCCAGACCAACAGCAGAACACAAGGTTCGGTGATAACTATATTTAGATCAGATGTTCATTTCTGAACATTCACTCATCAGCTAACAGAACAGCTGTTAGTTACATTTGAGGGAGGAAAATAAGGAAAAGGCTGATATTGATTTATTGTTTTAAAATTAATGCAGGGTGGGTCATTCTAGATGGTAGATGGATTGTACTTTTATAGTACTTTTCCTGTCTTGTGTTGTGACCATGCAGAGCGCTTTGAAGCTACATGACATCACATTCACCCATTGGCACAGCACTTGTATTTAGGGCTGGAAAATATAATGGCATTTTCAAATATACTGAGATTTTGTCACATGAGATACTGTATATTATGAGGGATCTTGTTTATGTCGAGTTGGCTTGTCTTGAGTTAAAAGTATATATATTAATTTTTTGTGCACAACTATTCTTGTTATGGTCATTGAAAAGTTTTTTTATTTTCATACACATCTACTTAAATTTCAGTCAAATATTTTAACGCACATGTGCTTCTGATCTGAAATAAAGATAAATTTAGCACTCCAGGCTTTAAATTTAAACTCTGTCTGTGGTTACTTGTCCAGTAAAAATTATATCAAAATAAATGTTATTGTGATTTAGGAAAAAAAAGATCTACAAATATGTACAGTATATCGCATATGAAATGCATTCACTGCAGCCTTGTCTAAAACATTAGAAAACACCACAACAGCTGGGTGTTCTAGTCCCACATTATTGGACCCGGATCGTGGTGAGTTTCTTGATCTGCTGATCCAGAAAGTTCTAAATATAAGCGTTTTGTCTCAGGTGAATCAACATATGCCTTGGCGGAGATTTGGGATCTCTGGGCTTATAGCTTTGTTTTTTTATTTAATGAAATGTATCCTCCTCAGTAAGGAGTCCTCCCAAAGAATTTTTTGGTGTAGAGTTGACAGAAATTTGCCTCTTTCAGGATATTCAAGAACATGCCATCTTGGACCTTGACTGCTTGAGAGCAGAGTGCGCTGGTGGCGTGATCATGCCACCTGTCCAGAGCCCTTTGGGCCCGCAGGCTATGGCAGGACTAAGGGTAGCCATTAATCCACTGACTCCTTCCCGCAACAATGGAAGGGACCTATATCAAGCTGTACTAAATTATGTAATGTCACACTCAGAAACGCACAACGCACTCTCTGTAGTGTAGGTAATGTGGTTTGCAAAAGCTTGTGAAGTTTGAAAATACAGTTTACAAGTTGATGAAGATGTAAGGAAGGGGTCTGCTAGTGTTATTTGTGTAAACCGTTTAACAATGTACAGTAGTGTAAAAACAAGAAAATCCTCTTGGTAGAGACATTTTCCTTTAAGAAGCTACCTATAGCAATGTTATTTATACAGTCATAAATATTTTGGTTTTGTTTATTATACATTACTGAACATGTGAGTTTGAGAAATATCAAATATTGTTTGTAAATTGATGTCAGATTCAGTAATTTAAATCAAGTTAAAAATGTTTCTATATTTTTTAACTTTTAAAAAATGTAACATTTGAAATGTGTTTTACAAAGTGCTTAAATAATTTCCAGAACACCTTTCAAGAGTGATATATCCTTTTATTGTCTGTAACAATGTTTTCACTGATACAGCAAAAAAACTTTAGATGTTCTACCGCTGCACGTAAAATTACTTGTGGTCTGTGAAAAAAACTTTTACGTCAGAAAATGCTTTCAGTTTTGAAACATCTCAAAAGGAATTGTATATGAAAAAATCCGTATTTTTCAAAACAAACGGAAGCTGTTTGTACACATCAATTTCTAACTGTTTTTGTGTAACATGAGTTTTAACTCAAATGTTTTGTAAATAAAACATCTTTTACAATGTCCTGAATGAACTTTTTACTTTTAGTTAATGTGAACAGTGGGTTAATGAACTGATTTCTCTGTTTTTTTTATCAAGGTTATGTAAGACTTATTTTACTGAGGAAATTAATCATGGCAATAGTATGTAAATGCCAGATAACTCAGTATTTGGTTGGGTATCACTATCAACCCTACACCCGACCGAAATCTCTACCCATTGTGATCGCTACAGTCATGATGTTATTAAACTCGTTGGATGAGTTCATGTGTGCCACAGGAAAAATTACTGTACTTGTGCAAGCACTTACAAGTGGGTAGCAAATATTGTGTCCAGGCATTTTGTCTTTGCAGTGATGTTCAAATCTAACTTGTATTTTAAATTCTGCTTTCTCTGATGGAAGACGAGGTCCAGTCAGCCACTGCATGACTGCTGGGACAGACATTTCGGAATGATTGGATCTGGTATCCCAATGCTCTTCTTGGTTGTGGTTTTGCTGTACTCCAGTGCCAGGTCCACCTCTGTCTTGGCCTTCATATCGGCCTGTTCAATAAGAAAATTAAGAGTTGAATCATGACATTGCCAGATGCCAAATTCATTCTAACCCTTTGATTTAGTAAGAAGCACTAGATAAAACATTTCAGAGCACAAATGTAGATCGTTTACAGTATTAATTATTTCTGAGTTTAATTGCTTGTTTCAATTCAATTAGTTGTGATCTGAATACAACGCACAAACAAGTAGTATAAGCATGTGATTGGTTAAGTATTAAAATTACCATACAGAACCAGCTTTATTATCAGTTATGGCTCTTATGCTGCTGCCCCAGCAGATGTATTAAAACTGATTGCACTTTTTAAAACAGACTTATAGAAGGTGCCGGATGTTGGTGCAGACATTAAAGTTTAAAGCCCGTTCGGGCCTTTCTTGGAGATGTATCTAAAGTCCAGGTGAACTCCAGGTACTTGTGTTCCTCCACCTCTTCCCCCAGGATACCAGCTGTTATGTTTAATCCTGTTCCTCCTGAAGCCAACTATCTTTACCTATTTTTTGTGTTCTAAATGAATACTGTTCCTGACTGAACAGTTCTGTTCTCACCATCTTGTCCATCACTGATACTTTCCACAGCTGCAGAGTATTTCTGCAGATGACAGGACTCAAAGTTGTACTGAAAGTCTGAGGTGCACAGATTTAAGAGAAATGGTGAGGGTACAGTCACTTTTGTTCCAGCGCTGCTGACCACATCTCAGACACAAGTTTTTAGCGTGTTCATTAGCTCATCATAAATCCAGGTGCTTGTGAAGGTATCCACCTGGAATTATGGAGCTTCTTGCAGTTTGTAATGAAAGTACTTTAGAAATCAAAGAACATGAAGCAGGTAGGTGAAGGTGTCTTCGACCTAAGACAGTAGCAATTTGAAAAGGTAATGTGTCCTGAATGATGTCCACATGCCAATAACGGAACTCTTTTTTTTTCCACTCACGTTGGTGGTGTAAAGTTGCTTAGGAATCCAGCATAGTTGTTCTGAACTGGTTTTAAGACTGCTTGTGGTGTCACTACCTGGACCTACAGCCTTGTTCCGGTTCAGGTTCTCCAGTATCTTCTTAACCGGAGTGCAGGAGACAGCCTGCTAGAGGCAGAGAAGTCTCACTATGTTCTTATGTAGAGGGAGATAAGGGTGTGTTAATGTCCATGACTGAGCTGCAGGCGGATAAAATTAAGGTGTGATAGGGGGGCCGTATTGATGGTGTGTGGCCTGTTGAGCTATATGCAGGGGATGAGCAGGTGATCTATTTCAGTCCTGGCCACACATCAATCGTGTTGTTCTGTGAGTTATTTTCAAGCTTTTTCCTGTAGTCCTTATTCACTGTATCAAATGGAATGTAAAAAGACCATTTCATGCATAGAACCCAAAGAGGAATGTACCAGTTTTAGAAAAATCTATTTTTAAGTTGAGGTTTAGGTCTGAAAGACCTGTAAAATGGCAAATGGACTGTACTTGTAGAGCGCTTTTCTAGTCTAGACCACACAAAGCCCTTTTACATGACATATCTCATTCACCCATTCATACAACACCTATATTGAAACATACTGGGTGCTTTGGAAATTAACCATTCACACACATCCACACCCCTATTGCCTCCCGGCGCATCGGGAGACAAGGTAGGGTTCAGTGTCTGGCCCAAGGATAGTTCAACATGTAGCGGGGTGGAATCGAACTGCCGACCTCCTGTTTAGTAGGCGACAGCTCAATGAGCTACTGCCGACCTGTATGGATAACTTTTCTCTGCATTGACAATAAACCATTAACAGTAGTATCAGCAATGGACTAACTTTTTAAACGTGGCATTTCCAGATTTTGCAGGAAGTCTTGGAAAAAGTTGATGATGGCATTTTCTTTGGTGTGCCTTGGACTTCCCCTCTCACTGAGCTCTGGTTCAAGGATACTCATTATGTAATCAGCATCCGGCTAAAACAAGGGAAAAGAGAAAAAGAGTAGGAATCAACAGCTGTGTTTACATGGACACTGGACAAAACTGTCAGGGTTTCCGTTCTGAGCCAGGTGGTTTGAGGTATTTTCGCATTATTTCCTGTTTTATTTTGAAGTCACTGACCTCCCTCTCGTTTCAGGTGTCTTGTCTTCCTCATCCTCGTGTGCTCCTCCCTCCTGTTGATTACCTGCCCTGCCCTAATGTGTTTCACTTGTGTCTCGTTATCTCCCTTCCTCTTGTGTATTTAGTGTCTGTGATTCCCTGCACTCCCTGCCAGTTTGTGTTTTGTCTTTGCCTTGACTTACCAGCGTTCCTAGTTCTTGTCCTGATGTTTTTTGGCCCTTGGATTACTGCCTGCTTTTTGACCTGTCTTTGCCTTGCCCTTTTGGTACCACTGCCCTGTGGATTACTGGCCTCTGACCCTGCTTTGTCTGACCGCGTCTTTGCTCAGCCCTTGCCTTGTACCTACGACTTGGAGAATAAACTGTTTATTTTTGGACAACGAACCTGCTTCCTGTCTGCGCCTGTGTCCGCAACCCCACGCCTTGACAATTTGAGGTCAGTTATTGCATTACCAACCTGCAACACTTTCCCAAAAAAGGACTTATCTCCCATTTGTAATGCTACTGTTCCTTTTCATGAAATTCGAAGGACATTCTGGTTTTGAGGATACTAATCAGTTGAATGTTTAATTTCTTTTGTTTTCCCATTTTTCCTGCAACAAGTGCTCAGGTTTGCAGAAGGGAAGGGTTTCATTTGGCATTTTCTTTCCCAATATTCTCCTCACATTCTTCATTGATCAAACAGTCAAAACTGCAGGTGGGCAAGCCCAGTGCTTGACCTTCCTCTTCCTCAGTCATTTCTTTGTAATGTGTGCAGAATGTTGAGTATGCAAGCTTTGCTTATTGAACGATAATACCATCAGTGAGCCTGGCTTTTGGACGTATTGTTGATAAATCTGGATAAATCTATTTTTATTTTTGCTCCAGAACACCTACTTGTTTTCGAATACTCATTAATCTGACCACACTATTAATGTCCACTGTGTGGAGGTCCATCCTAGATGCCCCTGAGCCCAGAGAAGTCGACCCGGCTTATGGGCAGTATTAACTTATGGCTTCTTTTCTTGCACATCAAAGTGTGATTTTGTGCCTGATAAAGGTTTCCCACAAAAACTTTTGCCAATGTGGCTCTATCAACTTTTTATGAATGACAAATCTTCATGCAGTGCTATCTGAGGGATCAGAAATCATAGATGCCTTGTCTGGGTGTCCTTGCCCTCACTGCAACCCCGTCAGATGCCTTGAGTTGACACTGATATTCTCTCCATAACATGCAGCAGAAAAGTGTAAATCTCCTTTGAACTTTCTTTGAGCATTGCTTTAAAAATTCTGTAATTTTCTTTATTCATTTGAGGATTTTATGAGCATCTTCTCTCCTGAAACACTCAGCCTTTTGTACCAAATCATGATAATAATCACCGAATTACATCCCCTGTTTAAAATGACTTTTCCTCCATTATGAATCCTAAATTGGATTGATTAAGATTGGCATGACTAAACTTGTGACATAAATGCATACAATTAAGACACAATGAAGAATGGCATTTCCCTGCATAGACCATAATCATTCAAGTGATTATCATGTTTTTCTATTGTGGTGATGATGCTGAATTTTCTACGACAGTGGAAAGGCAGAAGGATATTTACGAATGGCATTACAAGGACAATCACACATGAAATTGATTGAGACTGTCCTGCACAATGTTTTTACACTATTTTTACACTTCATTTCCTTTCCACAACTCACATTTGATTACTTTCATGATTTGTTTTCACTCGACTGGGATATGAGCGTTATATTGAAATATTGGGCATTAAAGATGCACATGCATCAGTGTTATTATACATTTGCAGGGCGGTGGTTCAAATCCCTCTCCCACCTCAGCCACCTGTTGTGTCCTTGGGCAATTCACCTCACCCTTCTTACCTCTAGTGTTGGCACCGCTGGTAAAAATCAATTGTATTGTCAATTTTACTCTTTCTTGGTGTAAACGCAGGGTAAGTCGCTTTGGATAAAAGCGTAAGCTAAATGACAGTGTAATGTAAAAAACAATAAGAAAAAACAGAAGGGAGGTAGAGAGCAACCTATTTGAAAGAGTGCAGGAGCTTTACGAAGCAACTAACACTGAAGAACTGATTTCAGGTTCACAAAAATCAAAAGACATTAACAAAAAATAGTTCAAAATCAAAAGACTAAATCCAAACACATAATTCTAGCCGATATAAATTGAATAATAAAATGTCTTGGTTTCACTTTTAAGTGATTTGTAGTTGTATTATTCAATAACCATGTGGAGCACCTTCATCGTAATGGGTGGAGTGAGTAATCTGAAACTGAAATTATAAATACACGCGTGCGTTACTCGGAGGCGAGAATGGGTGAGTGCGCCTTAATTTTTATAAGAATTGACCCTTTAATTGTGTGTGGTGTGAAGAAAAAAGTATCCTCCAGTATTCTATCGGATGAGATTATCCGGTATTGTAGTCGTTGGTAAGGGGGGGACCTGTGCTCCCTCCCTCGTGTGCCCAGCTCAACCCTCACCCTCGCCGCCCCACCAGTGAAGACGGAGACACAGAGACTCCCACCGTTCATATCGGAGAGCTTCAGTCACACAGCAGACAACTGCAACTTGCTCTCCCGCGATAACCGGCGGAGGAAAGGGAATAATATTAATACGCGGGCTTACAAATGCTATTAACCGCGTGAGCGGTGACCAGGATGGATTTACACGCGCCGGCAATGAGAAGTTGTGTGATCCGGGTGCTCGTGTGAGCGCACGAAACTGGTAGGTTTAATTCAACAATCTTGTTATATTGTCCTTGCTCTTGCCCTTTCATTAATTTCCTCGCGTTTATGATTCATTAATTTATCCACTTTTGTCCCAAATTTGTAATTGTCTACGGCGTGTTGGTGAAGTTCATGCCCTCGGTTTTCTGGCTGCATGTCTGTGGAAGGAGCGGGCGCAGATATGGAAAAGTTTTTGGCTGATTTGACTGGATGTGTGTGTGTGTGTGTGTGTGTGTGTGTTCCCTGTATAGCCTACAACCGGAGACATCTCTAATATAACGGGCTCCTTTCAGCGAAGAGGCACCCGCTGCCCGTATAGAGAATGAATGGGTCACTATGCATTCTGGACTAATTTTTACTTAAAGTGGGAGAAAGAGCGCTGGTGCTTAACAGCAACGATAATTTGGGCAAATAACCTTCGACGAAACTACAGAGAAAATCTGGTCACATGTCAAACACTTAATAATGCCTGCTATTCCAAACTGTTCAGACAAAGGTCTTTTGGACTGTTTGATAAAGGAGGATTTAGCTCCCACTCATGAGATGCAGGATTTTCAGCCGTGAGAGCCAAAACAAAAGGATTTTGTGCTGACCAATGAGGGAAGGGGAAACCTCAGGAGGCACGGAGTGGTCCTCTGTTGCCTTTGTCCAATCAAAGACACCCCAACAGACTACATGGACTATGGCTGTGAAGCAAATAGGGGATGACTGGGATCCTTCTTTTCTGTTGGATTTCCTGATAACCTGTGAAAATGCCAAAGCATCTTTCCATGTTCATGCTGAACTTAGAACAGTTCCTTTTTATTAAAGCTTTTCCAGGTAAATGGGAGGACAATGCTGATATGACGAGTAAATGGTAAAGAGTATTTGCAAAGCATGTTACTAAAGAGCTTTACCATTTCACTGGAAATTAACTAACCATGTATTTTGGATTTTCTTTTTTTTTTTACTTCAGTAACAGTAGTTTATTGAAATAAATTAGTGAATTAGTGATTATGACTATTTTGAATATGAAAAGACTAGAGGCGCTCAAAGAGAGCAGTCCTCTGGAAGCCATGGCATGTTTTTTTTTCTTTAAACAAGGATTGCTAGGATAATTTTGGTGTAAGAAACCCTATTGTCATGAGGGCAAGATACTACACCCAAAGAGCAAACAGAAAATTATGAGCTGCAAGATAAAATAAGTTTATTGGGTTGTAGGAGGAGTCTGGTGAAACTGGTAGGGTAGTGGGGATGTCAAGCAGGAAAACAGATCTTTGGATGATATTGGAGGTGCAGTGGATGCAGGCGTGGCTGAGGACCACAACGAGTGGATTGTTGAACGATGGCCAACGTTCTTGGCTGTAGAAGGTTTTCTGATATTGGATAACACCAATTAGGGCAGGTAACGCAAACAAAACAAGATTTTTAAAAATTATCCACACCAGAGTACCTCTTGTTGTTCTTAGTTCAGCAATCCTGGATTGAATGAAGGAAGTAGATGCTGCAGGAGGGGGTGGGTACTACCCACTGGGTAGTCAATTTGCGGTGTGTCAAGAAACCTCTCAGAGTAGAGTGAAAGCCCCTGCCCCATGCTCAAAAAGAGCGGGAAGAATGGTGCGTTCCAGTTGTCCTTGGAACGTGTTTTTCTGAGGTAATTTGGCTGGAAGTGACGATCTGAACTCGTTTTTCCGAGCTCGTAAATTGCAGAGGAAACCCGAGATCCCAAATTTCAAGATCGCTGCGCCCAGTTTGCGTCCCTTGTGTGTGTGTTTGTTTTCTCGCTTTTCATTTTCTTTTACTTTTCAAATGTAAATAGCGCCATTTAGCAGTAGTAGTACTCGTTGTTCACTAACATTTTTGAAAATGTGTGAAGTGTTGCATAA
This sequence comes from Craterocephalus amniculus, assembly GCA_036024015.1. Lineage (NCBI taxonomy): Eukaryota > Metazoa > Chordata > Actinopteri > Atheriniformes > Atherinidae > Craterocephalus > Craterocephalus amniculus. The sequence goes on along the minus strand of JAVQJG010065359.1, from coordinate 5,466 downwards.
ATATCGTAGTTTATCAAGTGTTGCTGGTAAATTGACTGATTCATTTGAATGATTTTACATTTATTTTATAAGCTTCGGCTTTAAATGCAGTATAATCGTACAAACGCACATTCACTGTCTTCCAAATGACGGAAAACGTTTTGACTGAACGCATTATTTAAAAAGTAGCTCTTTGTACTCCTAAAGAGCAACAACAAACGCAGTTTTGCTGGTGGCATCTATTTTTCCGAGTTTGTGCAGCTGGAATGCAGTTCGGAATGACATCACCAACCGACTTCCGCTCGGAATTCCGAAACAACTGGAACGCACCAGAAGCTCCAGCTTATTTAGCCCCACACCTTCTCCACAGGCAGGTACAGTAATCAATGGGTCTGCCCCATTTGCACCTTGCGCTATTTAAAGTCACATTATTTATATTTATATTCTCAAAGATAGAAATAAATCCGCATAGACCTTGAGGTATATCTGCAAACCATAGACAAAATTGTAAAAAGAATGGCAATTTAGGGTGGCCACCCGTGTAAAACATCTTACTCTCTTCTGTGTTAATTAATTGCTCATACATCATTTTGAACTTAGTCATGTTTGGATATTTCTTCATTATGCCATCCAATCTGTTCCACAATTATAAATGTTGTTCTTGCAAAGTAATGTTTGAAGGTCAAGTTTTGTCTGCAATTAAAATTTTTAGTCTTTTTTGACTATCACTTTTAAAATGTAGTCTGGAATTAGTTTGTTGTTTACTCTATACATGAATATTGAGCTATAAAAATGAACCAGATCTGTTGATTTTAATATATTTTATTTGAGAAAAGTGGAGTTGGATTGTCTTGGTAAACAGCAGAGTGACTATTCTGATGGCCCTTTTTTGCAGGATAATGAAGATAATGAACATTGTATTACCCCAAAGTACTACACAGTATCTGAAGCTGAAATATGTATCCAGTGCTTAAGCAATGCTATAACACACCACCGATATGGCACCCTTACAATAACAGCTCTTACTGCAAAGGTTTGTACGGGATTGGTTCGTCATCAGACGAAACTCTGCAAGAGGATATCTGTGATCCTGAGAACACAAATGCACACACACGATGCATGCTCAAACCCACAGCCAGTTGTAAATCACAAGTCAACCTAACAAGCATGTCTGAAAGCCCACACAGGCACTTCTAAACAAGCAGTCTCCATGCAGAAGGCCAGCACATTTAGCATGGCCATCTCACAATTCTCTCCAAAGCTACAACATGCTACTGCAACAGTTTTGCTCAGACAAAAAGGAAGCTACCAAAGTTTACAAAGCAATTGAATCTTTACAAACTGATTGACTTAAATGTCTGTATCATTTACTGTAACATTAAGACGACATTTGATCATAAGATTTTGACCTGAGCATATGTGATTGTGTCGCCTGATCCGCCGAGAAGTAGCGGAAAAAGTTTTTTGTAAACTTAGGAAAGGAAAAAAACAGTGCAATTTTCCAAGAAAAATAGATTTGTTTGTGTTGTACTTTCTAATGTAATCTCAGTTCTCACGGTTACATTTCCATTTGACCACATCACAAATGAGGTTACACGCTAACTGCCACCCTGAATGGAATTTAAAATATGATCAAATGGATTCAGGCCATTATTTTCTGCCATATTTATTGTAATGAGGCTTTTTACACAGTCTAACCGCACTATGTGTGTCATGTTAGCAAGTGCAGCTTTCTGCAAGTTGATGAAGTGTGTGTGTGGGAAGCTGAGACATGCTGTAGGCATTCTTAACATGCTGGGGATTCTCCTGCTTGCTGCAATATATTAATATACAAAGAGTGGGATGGATGATTAGAATGATTTAGGCTGGGTGTAGTGTGTGTGGCCTCCAGCTGGCACACTCAGGTTTTGCTTTTGCTCATTTTATATCTCTTCCACCGCAGATTTCTGGGGAATGATGGAAGCACTTTTATTAATTGTTCTGCCCAACAGAAGTTGAGCTGCAGTTCTTTTGTCTGATAGGTCTTGATTTAGATGTAGTGTTAACTTTGCTCTCTGTCGCGGGCTGATGAAGTGCTCATTCACAAAATTACATGGACCAATGAATGAATAATATTAATGTCATAACTCTTCTGTGGGATTTGCAAAACAATGAGACTTCAACGGTGTGATCAGAGCAGGAAATTCAGCTGTTGGGATGAACTTGCTGACAGTTTTTTGTGTCAGAAACATGTGTGCTAATGCTTCTTTCAACAACGGACTAGCTGTTGACTCTTAATTACTGCAACACAGAAAAAGAGAGAATGTCTTTGTTATTGAAATACTTGTCAGAGATTTCTCATGGGAAGAGCATTCAAGAGAAAAAGCCGAGGGAAACAAGGGAGATTCAACGTTAACTTGCCTTTTAAAGGTTGTCTCGTTATGAAAGCGGGAACACATTTGGCAGCAAACTTACTAAGAACCATGCCCTTCTCAGATTCATGGATTTGAGCTCAATAGATACTGACAGTGATAAAACATTCATCTGTGTTATTGCAAACTGGGTTAGTGGTGGCTTAGAACTAAGGGAAAAAAAAAGTTTAGTCGGTTTTGTTTAGGAAAAAACATGTACATCACACTTTGTGCAACGCTACAGCTTGAATGAGTTGAGACACTTGGATCGAATTGAATAGTTTCCTGTGAATCATTCCGCCATCTTGCATTTAATGTCACATAAATTTAATATATGTAGTGACGCCTTTGTTTTCTTGAACGCTTTCATTTTCATATGGAAGTGCTATAATTCTTAATACAGAGGCCTGAGTTGTGTACCGATTTATCAAAATCAACTTTGAATAGGAGGCAGTAATAAACACTGTGCTGCGTGGCCTGAATTGGTGCCAACTTCCTTTTGCCCCACATATTCATGCCTTTTGTGAAAGCACTGGCTTGTCTGGGACATTTTTTCACTGTTTGGAGCAGCTGAGGCTCTCGGTCTTGTCCTCAAACTCTTTGACCAGTTTTACATTCCAGCCCCGCTCTGATAACCCTGATACCTTTTTTTTATTTTTCCTCTCTTCTCCGCGTCCTTTTTCAGCCTGAGAGCCGGAAGCAACACTGTTTCTCAAACGAAGCATCTGACCTCTCTGTCAGGGGTCTTTTATTTCAGTCTTTGCAGTAGTATGCTTAGAGTAAAGAATGTATCCGGGGCTGCTCACAGGGGCACACTGGGTGTCCCATGACACCCAATCCATATGTACACCTTTCCGAATATGGTGTCTAGTTAGCCTAAGTTGGTCTGGCTCAGCTACACTGTGCCAGGTAAAGCTGCAGACATGTGTTTCCACAGCAGCCTCACAGTTGGACCTCCATGCAGAGCCACATGGCCATGGTCCATTTCCAAGCATGACCTGAGGTGTCTCCGCCTGCTAGCTGCAAATTGATCTTTTTTAGTCAGTACTTTCATTGTTCCTTTGATCCTCGGTTTATTTTCTTTATTGTTTGGCGTAGACTTTCAGCCACACTGTAATGGGGGTGTGTAAGGTCACTGCTGGGGCCAATTACACTTGCTTTCCCAATTCCGGTGTGGTTGGAAAACACAGTCTGCAATTGCGCAGTAGATCAGGATTTACAGAAAAGACATACACCTATAAACAACAAATAACAAGGGGTTATGAAGGCATTTACATCATGAGGACTGCAGTATGCAGTACTGTTTTTCTGCTTCTCACCGGCATACTCTTGGGATGTTAATGTTTTGAAGAACATACATTGTCCACCCCCCCTCAAAATTGCATATTGTAATGTTTTACAGGACCGGCTTTAGGTGTGATAATAGCATGCATTTACTATGGCATTGTTTTGATGATGTCATAATATTTATTTCCGTCCAGTGTTGCATTAGTTTTTCTTTAAGATCTAATATCGATGATGGGAGAGTCAGATCCGATCAAGTCTTCTCCAGCACATCCCAAAGACTCTCAGAGAGGTTAAGGTCAGAACATGACCAGTCCATGTGTGAAAATAATTTTCTTTTTTACAGATTAGCTTTACTTTTTTTTATTGTTACATAGCTGTTTAATACTAATCCTCTGAGTTCCCTTTGCATTGTGTGGAAAAGCCTCCTTTCACTATTAATCATAACCACAAGTTCTTTTTTTAATGATTTGATTTCATCAGGCATTTAAGTGATAGCTGATGACAGTTAGCTGAGAAGACCTTCATTTGTGTGTGTGTGTGTGGGGGGTGGGGTGGGGGGGGCTTTGTTGTGGTTTGCTCACCTCTCCCAGTGCAGGTCATTAGGGTACATCATTTGAATTTACTCCATGTTGTTGTGGAAAACACTTGCAATGACCCCGCATAGCTTGATTGCTCACAGGCATTCGATGCATGGCTCAATGTGGCTAACCACACCACAATGGAAAAACCTCTAAGACTCTTTTTTTTTTTTTCCCTGAAACCAGCTTCCATAAACTCTACTTAAAGCCACAGAGCAAATATTAATTGCAGTCTTGCTCTCTGTGTTTGGACAGGCTTTGAAATCAATCTTGCTCGGGCTAAAGGGCTACCGTAAGCCTTTGCTTGGAGATGATTGCTCTGTTTTGGAAATACTCAAAACATCTCACACACAATTTATCAAAAATTCTGCGGATTGATTAAGAAAGAGACGTTATCATCACCAGATGATCTTCTATCCAGGTTGTGTGGTTGGTAACCAAAAAAAGGAGATTGCAATTACGAGTGGCTGAGATGAGTTTCTCCCAGTGGATGGCTGGGTTTACCCTGAGGAATAAATGAAAACATCAGAGGATCAGAGCGGAGTCCACAAAAATGAGAGCCTAGTTGAGGTCATTTGGGCACCTGGTCAGGATGTTTTTGTGATGTCTCCAGGTATTTTGGAATCCGGGAGGAGGCCAATTGGCAAACCCAGGATTTCCAGTGGATATATTTATATTATTTGGTTGCCTTGGTTGCACCTCAGTGTCCCCCTTGGAGGGACTGAGGGAGATGGATGCCAAAAGGGGAGCCATAATGGCTGGTTTCCCCTCAATGTGATGTAATGGAATTGTGTTTGCAGACCACTCTGACCAGCTGATAGAATAGTAATATGGATTCAGGAATTGAGGTAAAAATTGCACCAAAACATTGCTTAGAATTAGAGTTTTGTGTATCGAATGAAGCAATGACGTTTGCACAACTCATTATTGATATGAAAATGTCACCATTAGCCTGTAGCTTATAGTTACAGTATAGTACTAATGTTTCCTATTGAACAGTGTATAAAAACTCTAAAAGTAAACCACGTCGGTCGCTAGTTGTTCTGTTTCTTCTTTGATATTTACATGATTTATTTGCAAACCAGCCTCACTTGTGCGATTGGTCGATTAGATTCAATGAGGCCCATTTAGCTTCTGCTGAACAGCAAAATAAATACAAAAGCGTACACACTAGAGCATTAACGAGTTGTGATTTTTTTTCTGGTCGACTACTTGACAGTAAAAGTTGAAGT